>JAVGWX010000014.1:42440555-42585555 GCA_036924085.1 Ariolimax columbianus
TTCTCAAAATGAAGACTCGACTCTCTCCCTCGCTCTGGTCTGCCCCAGACGTGTATTCTTAAACTTGCTTGTAGGTGGCTATTTCCTATCTGTTAGATAAAACACCCAGATTCTTCTCCTGGCATTCATCGTGTCCTTGTTTGTCTTCTTTTGTCTTGTTCGTTTATAGTCTTCTTTTTCTACTTCTTACTCTTCTTCTTCTATCTTCCTACACTTCCTTTTTCTCCTTCTTCTTTGTTTTCATTCTTTATCTTCTTGTTCTTTCCTTTCTTCTTCTTCTTCTTCTTCTTCTTCTTCTTCTTCTTCTTTGACGTAATCTTATTTTTCTACTTCTGCGTTTCCTTTTTTTTGTATCTTATTTCTTTACTTCTTCTTCATTTTTCTCTTGGTCATCTCATTATTTTTGAAGTTTTTCTTTTGTCTTCTTCTCCATGTCTTTCTTCTTGTTCTTTCTCTTTTCACTTCTTCTATTTCTTCTTCTTTCTCATTCCTTCTCTTCTTTTTCCCCATTTCCTTCTACTTTTTTTTCTTCCTCTTTTTGTTCTTTTTCCCCTTTTATTATTAATATGTTATTATTCTTTCTCTTATGTGTTCCTGTTTATCATATTCATCTACTTCTTCTTTCCTCTTATTATTATTACAAATATTATTATCGTTAGTGTTTTTATTCTTTCCCTTTTCTCATAATTTAAAATTAAAAATATTTAAGTCTGTCTGTATGTCTGTCTGTCTGTCTGTCTATCTATTTATATATCTATGAATATGTATGCATGTCTGTCTGTTTGTCTAAATAGCTATCATCGTAGCGTCCATTTCCATTGCTTATGTCCTACGGCGTGATTTAAATACGAAATGAATGAAGGACTTATGTCCCTACTGTTACCACGTGCTGTTAAAACAATTCTTTGTTTTAAATTCTCTTTCTTCGATACGAATACACTGAGGATTCGAACGCATGCACTCTTCATACGTACATATGAACCACTGGATCTGTCGCTGCTCGTTTTCACGCCACTTATTAAATCTTGATTCTGCACGTGACAGGACATGACGTAATGCCAGGAAATCAAACTGACTGGTTTCCCTGCCTTGATTGTCGCGTGTTCGAAATTGTAATTTTTATTTATTATCGATATTTTCTTTGGGATCTCGTCATGAGAAGCTAATATTGAATGAATGAATACTGGTCTCAGAATCTGTAGACGCAAGTTTAATCGATGATAAGATCTAACATTTCATATTTGGGATAAACGTAATAACTTAACGTTTACACTGCGCGGCAACAACCAGGATAAAACGCATTTATTCCTGAGGTATATGTATTACATGAATTGCCATATGTTATTCAGAAACAGCAATGTTTTTCTTTCCTTTCCAATTCTAGCTGCCAACAAGTTACCCAGTAATCAAGCATGTTTCATTCAAAGAGAATGCAAATTTAGTGACAAAAACACAAACTTAGATAGTATAATCAATTAGGTTGTCATTCGAAGGACAAAATAAAACAGATTACTGAAACTGGCATTGCGAAATGTTTTTTAAAGTTGCACTAGTGTATGCCTGAAGCTAGAATATGTGTTGATGGCTGAGACACTCATATGCAACCAAAAATAATATTCATGTTGTTGAAAGAGGGGTCTATTTGTCAAAAGAAGGTTAAAACTGAAAGAAAAAGCAAGAGAAAGTCATCATGACAGCGCTGAATCGTTGCAGTTGATCTTAATTGTCAGCATTCTCTCTCGGAGTGGCGTGAAATGGTCGTTATAGACGCGTTTAACATTTCCGAGCGATACCGCGACACAGAATCCTCAACCCACCCCCCACAGAGCCACACGGCATCGCCAATCCAAGGAAGGCTGTACATCACATCAGCCAGCACATTCCCTGTCAATGAGAGAAGCAGCCCTTGTCATCACCTATGGCCCCAGAATTTAAAAAAATAACAACAGAACCGCAGCAACGGAAAACAGGCGGGAGAAGCGAAATGAAGCATGGATGACAAAATAAACCTATTTCATGTTGGTTTAAACACTTTTCGGCGAGCTCCTAAACATTCAGAGCATTTTGGAAATGCTTCGGTCCTTAGAGAGATAGTGTGTGCCATGTTTTCCTCCAAGAACGTACCCAAGAGATTTCAAGTATGTCTTTCAACTCTCTGGACCGCCCGTTTTCCAATTGTACATCGCACCGGCGTACTGCCCACCAGATTTTTGCTACATTGGCTTATGTCTGGAATGTCTACTACTGTCTATGCCATTCTATCGCTGTGTCTCATGCTTGTCTTGGGTTATTGTATTTCCCTGCAAAGTTCGACGATACTTCTTGTGACAACAGGCCCAAGGAATTATTGATAGCTTCAGAAAACAATGTTTGTGGACAAAGAAAAAAAGCCACCATGTTCATAGGACAGTCACAAAATAAGTAGTTTTTTGGTTTTCCTAACGTAATTTACATAAAAAAAAGAGAATTAATTACCGAAAGCAGGGTTAGACAGTTACATTATTTTGGTCATATACCAAAACATACCTCCTTGTCGAAGACAATACTAGAAGGTAGGATGGAACTAGGTCGTTCAAGAGGCAGTCACCGTGTTGTTGCTGGATAACATCAAGAAATGGACTGAAAAACACCTGCTAGATTGCACATTTACGACAAGAGATAAAGTACACTGAAGATCCATTTCAGCCGACCTTCGACGCAGAGATGGCACTACATCTGAACACAATTTCTATATATTTCCGTCCACTTGTGCCATTGCTTTGTCTGAGTCTGCACTAGACTTTCCTGTGATTTAGTCGTTGTGGACAATGTTGTTGTAGCTTTACATCATTTCCCATATGGTAGCTTGTCTTCCTCGGGCCTTGTAACCAGGTCACTGTGTATTATATGTGTTATGATATGTCCAGGTCAACTTTTTCATGTTTTTTTTTATTGTAGGAAAGGACGTTTGTTGTTGTTGTTTACTGTCGACAATGCCACTCTTATTTGAATGATGCACTTTTTACTAAATTACTTTCTGGTGGTTACAGTGGCTCTGCGTATATCCCAAGGCACTTGAAAAGGTGACCCTAGGTCCTCAAAGGCAATACTTCAATAAGGGGTCTTCGACAAGATCACCACTTTGGATATCGTATCGTCTTCAGCATTATTACACATACTGCTATGAACCAGTAGGTTTCCAGGGCGAACTTCTTGGACATGAGGTGGGGGGTCTAGATCAGTATGTCTCACCTGACGCTAACACAGTCTGATTATTACGTTTTATCTTACCCTAAATAACAGTCTGATCAGTATGTCTCACCTGACCCTGACTAACATAGTCTGTTCACTGTTTCAACTGACACTGACTGGTCCATCTGTACGTTTGACCTGATTATGATTAATACATTCCGATCAGTAATTTACCTGACCCAGAATAAACATTGTCTGATCAATATGTTTCACCTGACCTCGACAAACATGTTTCTGTATCAATGTTTGACCTGACCAATACAAACACTTTTCCTTATCAGTATGTTCACCTGACCTAATGGACTTTTACTTTTGTTGTCAATATATATCACTTTGCACGGCGTCCAACCCCTTCCCTGGCTCGGCTAGATCATCTACTCATATGTAGATGGAAAAACGGGAACCAAAACAAAAAGCAAAACAGTAAGTAGATGAACATGGATGTCTACATAAACACTCTCTTAAAGACTTGAGCACTACCATGAAGCCAGACCAGTAGGAAGACAATATGCAGAACAGACTAGAATGCCAACATTGATAGTGTCTTTTTTTTTTTTTTTTCGTTATGCTTATTTCTCTAATCCCCAAGGCGGTGTGCGTTACACTGTGGTTTTTATTTTGCGCCTGTCGGCATGCGTTTTATGTAAGGCTCTGCTTCCTCCTCCGTTTTCTAAGGATTTGCTTCCCCGGGTTAACGGCCGATGCTGTGATGGGGATCGAATCCAGTACCTTCCGGTTGTGAGCCGTGCCACTTAACCACTAGGCGCGGCGTCCTCTTGACAGTGTCTGAAAGACCATTGACTAGCCTGGAACTAGGTAAGAAAGTAGATGGAACATGCTAGCATGTCAACATTGACAGTCTCTGAAAGACCATGGACTAGCCTGGAACTAGGTAAGAAAGTAGATGGAACATGCTAACATGTCAACATTGACAGTCTCTGAAAGACCATTGACTAGACAACAAACAAGCCAGAAAGAAGAAAGTAGAAAGAATAATCTGAATTTATCTCACAAAACCGTTATACCAAATGGAGGCAGGGAAAATTGTAATCCCACGGTCGTCACGCTACAGTCGATCCAGCTGTAAATGTGTACCAGGCATTCGACTAGGGAAATAAAAAAGCAGCGAGAAAATGAACTGGTCCCTTTACCTCATACAAAATGGGGCTTGGTATACTGAAGTCTCTAACAACTTCATTCCTCGCCAGTAGTGTAATTACCATGGGACAAACCTTTACAGAGTATACTGACGTCTCTAACAACGTTATTCTCTGACTGTAGTGTAACTACCATGGGACAAACCTTTACGTACTAATACTCAGAAGTTGCAGTGTAGAACAATTGTTTAAGAGTTTGCTTCTCACGGCTCAAGATATTGGTTCAATCCTCGGTCTTACCACTCAGCAATAAACTCATCCATAAATGGATACCTCCTTTACAATCAGTGCTGCGGGGATGAAAATTGATCCCAGCCCCTCTTATAAACAAGCTGTAATCTACTACAGTAACTTCTATAACACCACATCCCCAACAGCAGCGATTACTCTAAGACGTCATTGACCTTTTACCGTTGCTTGACAGTTTTTAAAAAAAAATGTCCCATATCTTTCGGGACAGCAGCCTTACTTTGTCCTTTTGGTTTTATCATGACTCTCGAACCGATGTATGGCACTTCCAACGCCCATAGATATGCTTCAGTAGCCGATCATTCATCCGGGTAGTCGCTGGTAGCAGTAAACAAATGACTGCAGTAACCAAACAGACAAGATGACTCTTAGCCTCTACGGCTAATCTCTGAACACTCTAACAGAAACTAATCAAAACTGGCAATAAGAAAGAAGACCTTAAGACAAGTAAACCCGTAGTTATAAATCATAATGGCGTGTTATCTAGAAGATAGACAGGGAATGCTCTCAGCGTTTAACTCGGCTCAGAAAAGAAAGCGCTAGACATGATAAATACACGTCATTGCCAGATACAAGGATTATTTGGGACAATGAAAGTATTTGAGATTGCGGACAATTCGCGGGAAATGTTTTCGCTAACTGCGGGTCTGGCCATAGATCTGTCACAGACCAAGCTTACCACCAAGGGAGATGAGCAAGTTTGTTGGATTTGGTTTGTCAGAATGGATTTCGAATCTTTCGTTTATTTCAGTGGGTCTTATTTTCGCTGTTACAAGTATTTAACCGTTTTTGATTACACGCTACGGAGCAGCATGTACAACGTGGATCCAAGGGTCAATTACTGGGAGCAGGAAGATGACCACTACCTAAACCATTATCTAGACGTTGTTAGCTGTTCGGAGCCAAGCTCTTCAACAATTGCATTTTCTTTTGTCATGAATCTGTCCAAGTTGTTGTATATGGATAGAGGTGACAGTTGGAAGTCTATCCATGATGTATGTTGGATAAAACAACTAGAAAATATGATTTGGCAAAGCACAGGCTGAATCACTTTGAAATCAAGTTAGGGTCGTGGGAGTGCGGAGCGTCACCAGCTGAGCAGAAGTGTTTACACACAGGTAGCTACTGGAACCATCAGTATCCACATCCTTCGCCGTTTGCTGAGAGGTACTTAGCAGTTATGGATATCCACGCAGTTTCCATCCACCCATGTCATAGCCAGCCATTTAGTTAGTTATCTGAGATCATAAAGGGGATTCCGTGGCGAAGTGGTTAAGCTGTCGGCCTCGTGATCAGGTGTTTGTGGTCGTCTTTTCCACGGGTGCTTGATGCGGAGTCCCCTGCATCTCGTAGTCGTCCCCTAGTCGTCTTGTCCTTGACTTGCCACTGAGATCGAGCGGCTTGAGACGAGAGAGTGAGGATAAAAAGTAGCGCAGATACTCCTTACAATAATACCGCTAGCAACATTAATTATGTCCTCATCGTCTAAGATGGACGGCGGCCTTTGTCTTTTTTTTTTTTCTTTTTTTTTTTGAGATCATAAAATCCAAGTTAAATGAAGACTTCAACACTCCTTCTTTAACGACAATAACAACTTGTGTGACCACTTCTACTTCAATTAACCCAACCTCATACGAAGTCGTACAACGAAATCTCTAACACTTTATCCCCTACCTCTGAAAAATTCTAGCCGACCACCAGGTTTATTCTCAGAAAATTGTTTTAATTTCTTCCCAATTTTGATAAAGAGAAGAAAGTTATGGAATAGCAGACAGCGCTGGTGAAAGTTAAATGACGCATACACAGAAAATGCCAGGTCGCAAATACTGGAGGCGCATTCAAAACAATGAGTCTCCTTGTGAAGCTAAATCCAAGCATTGCAGGCAACCATCGCCCGCAAAACAAACACAATTTAGTGTCGTTGGCTTATCACGTACATTATACGGCAGCTTAAGACAAGCAGAGACATTGTCAAACAACACCGTAATGGGCTTGGGTTGTATTTTTGGAAACGTGTGATAAGTGTACGCAAATAGATGGACAAATAAATAAGAGAACAAAAGACTGACGGGAACAAGTCTGGAAGAGAACAACAACTCTGCCGTGATGAACAAGATAGAATGCGTATGTGAAAGCCTTTGCGACGTGCCGATAATTTCTGAGACAACTAACACGAAGGCATACACGCGATAAATGATAATGAAAATGGGTAGGGATGAACACAAGCGGGAGGGAAGCAGGCAAAACATATATATATATATATATTTATATATATATATATATATATATATATATATATATATATATATATATATATATATATATATATATTTACACGTGGGCGCTTTAAATGAAAACCTTAAAGGTGGGATAGAAACTAGGTAAATGGATTTGTATTGCAACTTGTTGATATGGTTGCTAAGGATGTCGAGAGGGCCATGCACGTGCCATCATAGCGCAGACGAACACAATGATGTTATAATTGTAGTTAAAAGATGGCCGCCGCACTATTGACATGCGACGATAAGGAGCAGCACTCTGTTATCCGGTTGTTATCTAGCAGCGAAGGTGTAAAACCTTTATAAATCGATCATCGAATGAAGGTCCAGTATGATGATGCATATCTTTCACTTGAGATGGATATGTCGGACGGAAAGGCAAAAATATCGCCGTTGAGCTGTAAACTAGCGACACAGCCCAGTCCGTTCTCCGGACTACATCGTTCTACTTGCAAAGCCCTGTTCGGGTTTGGTAGTGGGAGACTGAGAACGAACACAGGAGAAGAAACAGAAGAAGATGAAGACTCCAGCATGTTTTCAAATGGAATAGGAAGTTCCAAAAAATGGCGTAATACTAGCTGCATCACCATATTTCCAATACACCTCATGGCGTTACGGGGTCTTCACTTTTTTTTACTTTACATACAAACACACACACTACCACACACCCTAACTCTTACACAGGAGTGAGTCGTAAACCCTTAAAATATTTAATCGCAGATTATAGGCGCTCTGTAAATACACGAGCGAATTGTTGACTCACAAAACCGGTGAATTCAAATAAGCAGGAATGTCTCAACACAGAAATGTCACAAAAGTACGTCGCGACTCTTCGGGCAAACCTTTGTGTTTCTGATAATTAGCTCGCAGTAGAATCGACATTTTACCATCAGCTGAAAGATTTGCCGAAGGTAACTTGCGGGTAACAAAAATGTGTCGAACGTGAGTGAACGTATGCTGCGTTTTATTGAATTATTTTGTCAATAAAGAAGAGAATCAATTTTTTAAAGCGATGTTTATGAGAAACATTGGGGGGAGGGAGAAGAGGGGTGTTTAAGGCTAATCCTATTAGGGGTATCGGTGTCAGAAATACCAGCGGAAGAAAAGAGCTCTCGTGGATTAGGTTTAGACGAGCAATGGAGCGGATATGTTTGGAGGCCAATGAAGAGAAACGATTAGATGAAAGGAGATAATCCCAACAAGGCTAATCGGTTTGCCTGGTGTGTCCAAACACGAGGGAATTAATCAAGGATTATTGGAACATGTTGAGGGAACACGTACAGAGAAGTGGCGTAGATGGAACAGTGAGTGACGATAGAGTCGATGTGGTAGAGAGGTAAGGCCCTTGCCTCTCAAAGCGATGAGCGGAAACGGCGTGGGTTCAAGCACTGCAGGTTTCAAGCCACCACTGCTCTCAGAAAGATGGGACAAGGGTTCCTGCATACAGTCGTCTTGACTATGTCATGCTATTGGTCCATAGAGTGAGGTAGATGACCTGCGCAGCTTCTTCATCCCTATAGTGGAAATACAGCGGAAGCTAGACCATGAAGACAGACACAACTGTCTGATGATGTTACCATCGACGTTTTAGATGGACAACTAACTTTTCTTTTATCCTAAGAGACTATCAGTTGGAATGGAGTACTTTCGGGTCATCAACAAACTGCCTCCACTTCGCTTGGTCTGAGGCCTTCCTTCGTGCAGTGCTCTGTCATTGTTTCCGTTATTTTTATCCAAGTTAAGTAATCCTCTGCTGCACATTTTATTTTTATTCGATTCTCCTTGTGCCTTTATTCTGCAATCCATTGCATACCGGTTTGAGGGATGTTTATCAACGTCTTTTCTAACAAAATATATGTTCCAAATATTATATTCAGCAATCAAACCAATCCACGCCCATCTCTCCTGTCGGTGTAAATTCTTTCAGTACTTCATTTATTTTAGGTTTGGACCAAATTATTTTTCGGCTTAGACAAAAGTTCATTTTCATGCCTTTTTTTATGTTACTACTTCGCACCATAGTATAGATAAACATATTAATACTATATATATCACTGGGATGTAGATAAAAGGAATGTGTCAGTAAATTGTTGATATTTGATTTTTTAAGCAGAATAAATAAGTTGTAAAAACTAAAAAAATGTTACGGGGCAGATAACAAATAGTTACAGTGGCCATTTTGGTAAACAACATACTTTAATTGAAGTAAACAACGCATTTTCGACACAGAACGTTCGTTTTTAGTAATATTTAGTTAAGAAAACTATTCTAGTCCTTAGCAGTAAAATATTGGTACACATTAAAAACCTTAATCGCCGTTATGTGAAACAAACGGAAAATCCGAGTCCACTTTAGTGGCTAAAGGTCTCGAAATGTTTCACGGTTGGCAACATCCCACCAACATACAATGTCGTGTGCTATCATGTGTGCCTCTCTCCACGTGTAACAATTTAATCGCAGTTCCTATAAAATTCTCTTCTCAGATTATTGTTAAGATTTTTAGATCTACCACTTTACAGGTTGACGTCTGACAGCGTACGAAGAAGAAGAAGAAGAAGAAGAAGAAGAAGAAGAAGAAGAAGATCTACCACTCTATCTCTTCTCGTGAATATTCGACATAAGAGCCAGTTTGGCTATTTTTGAATGTGCCTTCCTGAAGGCTGCAGTAGAAGCAATGCTCACAGGCGAAAGCAATGACGGTCAGATATTCCTGTTCACAGATGCCCTGTCCATGGTTACAGCACTAAAAAGCCAGAAAAATACTGAACTTAATGATTTAAGAGTAGTACTCTGTCAACTATGCCAGCCGTCCGCACCAAAAAGAATAGGGGTACAGTGGGTTCCATCCCACTGTAACATCCAAGGCAACGAGGAGGCAGACAGACTGGCAAAAGAAGGTGCAAGACTACCACAACCAGATTCTAGTGTGACCTACGAATAGTCCAAAATGTTTATTAGGGCCAGATACATGGCCAAATGGGAAACAGAACATACTGGCTACACAAACAATTATGCTTACTACCAGCTGAACAGAAGAGAGCAGGTCGTGGTCTTCAGACTCCGCACAGGCCACAACAGACTGAGGTACCATCTATTCAAAAAAATGAAGATAGGTGGCACTGACGAATGCACCTGTGGCACAGGGAAAATGACCGCTGAACATCTGCTGCAAAATTGCCTTTCATACGAGGAACAGAGAAAGCACATTTGGCCATCACCAGTGCCAACACTAGACAAGCTGTATGACAGTGTCGACAGCCTCATGATGACAGCTGCTTTCTTCGAACAAATACAAGTTGACGCCTGACAGCGTACGAAGAAGAAGAAGAAGAAGAAGAAGAAGAAGAAGAAGAAGAAGAAGAAGAAGAAGAAGAATGTGCCTTCGTCATGGTGTGTCTTATCCAGCCTCATTTTCTTCTCTTAATCTGTTGCTCGAATGACCGTATTTGACTTCCTTCCTGATATCATGAATCCTCACAATATCCTGCTACTGATTGCCTGTTATCCTTCGTGGGTATCTACAAACGAAGGACTGGAGTCTCTTGTCTATGGTATTGGTCTTTATTCATCCACCAATTGTGGTAGAACGTATGTATCTCATCATTTCATTTCTCAACGATGTTAGATAACAACCGAGTTAGTATGTTACTGTTTAATGCTCACAATGAGTAAGCCTTGTTCTTCTGTGCGCCCTAAAAAGGGCGTTAAATGACGTGCTGATAAAGGTGGACCGAGGTCCTCCGGGAAGTTGTGCTTTGCTTAGCTTCATCTGCATGAATCAGTACTACGGGGATCACGTCGATGCACATCAGTTCGCAAAGAAGCTAGTATAAACAGATATGTCCTTAGCTGGAACCCACATTGAGATATGAAGAGCTCGAAGGGTAACTGCAACACGAATAAGAGCACAAAACATAAACCCTAAATGAAAATTTAAATAGAAGATGTCCCAAATCATAAATGAATATCTAGCAGCAAACATCTATAAATTAAAATAATTATGATAGTAACCATGAAAACGGTTAAGTTAACAAGAAAACAACCCACATTATCAACCGGTCTATTGCAAACACTAAAAAGTCACATGTTTCACAATAAAACAAATTGGACGATAATAATGTTGATAAAAGTTATCGCATATGCCCTAGCTGACACCTGAACCAAAACGATTACTCAAAAGTTCTCTAGACGTCAACGATATTCGAATATGCTAATTTGATATTCGACGTTAGCATGACTGTAACATGTGGTGTGAGATGTAAAGAGACCAGTTAGAATCGGATTGCTAATTTCCAAGAGTTTTTGTCCTGGCTTACGATAAACGTCTATACAATTTTACCTACTGTGTATTCGTAAGGTAGAGCTGACCATCTGTAACACATGAAATGCACATTCATATATATTTGTGTGTGTGTGTGTGTGTGTGTGTTTTTTGTTTGAAAAAAGCACTGTTTCGCACAATTGCTGTACACGTTGTAGTTAAGTTTATTTCACAATAGTAAATTACAGCAACGCCGTTTTGTCAACATTTGTATAGGACATTTTCTTTTTCTTTTTCTTCTTCTTGTTCTTCTTCTTCTACGTTTTCTTCTTCTTCTTCTTCTTCGTCTTTTTTTTTCTTTTTTTAATTCTTCTTTTTCTCTTTTACTTTCTTCTTCTTCTTCTTGTTCTGCTTTTTTCGTCTCCCTGTTCTTTTCCTTTTTTCATCTTCTTGTCCTTCTTCTTCTTCTTCGTCTCTTATTCTCCTTCTTTGTCGTCTTTTCCTCCTCCTCCATCTTCTTCTTCTTGCTTCTTCACTCTTATCAACTTGCGGAGTACAGGCACATGAAAACAAATTCTCTCATAAGCCTATCACAAACTTCTCACGTACTCCTTGCGTTGGCCTTCAAGTCTCATCTCTCTGTTATTTGACATTCCTTTTCGTCATTTTCCCCCACTTGTGTTCTACTGTATATCTTAATACTGAGAATAGTACAGCGGAAAACTCGCTTTTCGCAGGGCGCAGAAGAGCAGGGAAACATGTCATAAACAAGTCAGCAGAAGTGCATGCTTTAGTCCGCTAGTGCCACACCTGTCATTGAGATTACAGGACCACCCCCCCCCCCCCAACCACCACCATCCACCTCTTTTAGGAATGGATGTTAGCAACACTTCAAGGTCTCGTTAAGAATCACTCAACCATGCCTGGCTGTCACGCAAGGTAGCCATGACGTGGGAATATTGGCCAGATGATTGAAAGGAATCGTCGTATCCACTGGAACACCGTGTTTTAAAAACAAATCATCGGTGGGCACGAACGGGAGAAATACCAAAATAGTTGTAAGGTAATGAATAAAAAGGGTTTAGGCCGGGCAGTCCTGTCTAGACTTTATACAAGGAGAGAATGGACTCGGTTGTCATGGATACAGATATAGAAATGTCCTTCTTTGGGGCACCTGGTCTTTCCCGGATCTGATGGATTGCTCTTTAATCGTTTCTGGAGAATGCTTCTTCGGCAGTTTTGGGTTGGATGTGTAGGATGAGTGTGAGAGATAGACGGAAATGAATAGCATGGGTGATTTGAGGGTGAATTCGTTTGGGGGATAGCAGAGAAAGAAGAGTTTGAAGGATAGAATGAAAGTTTTCCTCTGGACGGAAGGAATGGTAAAGAGGTATAAGGATGGATTTACGGAAATGGATAGTTTAAGGAATACAAAAGAAGAATTAGTGTGAGAAGTAGAAGGGAAGGGATGTCCTAGTGATTGAAGAGAAGAATTAGATAGATATAGAATGGAAGGTATAGTCGAGGGATAGAGGGGAAGAATTAGTGGGAGGTATAGAAGAGACGGGATAGCCTAGTGATAGAAAGGAAAGGATCGATTAGTGATAGAAGGGAAGAATCGGTTTGAGGTATAGAAAGGAAGGGTTAGCCTAGTGATAAAAAGGAAAGGATAGCCTAATGATAGGAAAGAACAATTAGTGTCAGATAAAGAGGGGATGGTATAGTCTTTTGATAGAAAAAAACAATTAGTGTGAGGTATAGAAGGGATGGGATGGGCTAGTGATAGAAGGGTAGAATTAGTGAGAGGAATACAAGGGAAGAGATAGGCTAGTGATAGAAGGGTAGAGTTAGTGAGAGGTATAGATGGGAATGGATAGGCTAGTGACAGAAGGGATAAATTAGGGTGATATATAGAAGGGAAGAGATAGCTTAGTGATAGAAGGGAAGGGATAGCCTAGTGATAGAAAGGAAAGGATAGATTAGTGATAGAAGGGAAGAATCGGTTTGAGGTATAGAAGGGAAGGGTTAGCCTAGTGATAAAAGGGAAGGGATGGCCTAGTGATACAAGGAAACGAATAGCCTAGTGATAGAAGGAAAGGGATAGCCTAGTGACATAAGGGAAGGGATAGCCTAGTGACAGAATGGACGACTTAGTGTGAGGTATAGAGGGGAAGGAATTGTCAAAGTGATCAACAGAGGAAATTTATTTTGACGGATAGGTGTTAAAGGATAATCTGAGTGATGTAAGGGAAATGATGGTTTGAGGGTTAGAAAGGAAGACTTAGTTTAATGGATGCATTCGAAAAATATAAATTTGATGAGTATATGGAATGTATTTTTGATAAATAAAGAGGAAACATTAGTTTGAATGATTGATATGAAGGGATAGTTTGAGTGATAGAAAGGAATGGTTAATGTGAGGGATAAATGAGAACGCTTCGTTTGAGTGATAGATGGGAGAGGATCGTCGTGTCAGTGGTAGATAGAAAGGATCATTATGATGATAGATAAGTCAGGATCGGTTTAGTGATAGATGGGAAAGCATCGTTTGTGTGATAGATGGGAGAGGATCGTCGTGTCAGTGGTAGATAGAAAGGATCATTATGATGATAGATAAGTCAGGATCGGTTGAGTGATAGATGGGAAAGCATCGTTTGTGTGATAGATGGGAGAGGATCGTCGTGTCAGTGGTAGATAGAAAGGATCATTATGATGATAGATAAGTCAGGATCGGTTGAGTGATAGATGGGAACGGATCGTGTGTGTGATAGATGGGAAAGGATCGTGTGTTAAATAGATGGGAAAGGATCGTTTGTGTGATAGATGGGAAAGGATCGTTTGTGTGATAGATGGGAAAGGATCGTGTGTGTGATAGATGGGAAAGGATCGTGTGTGTGATAGATGGGAAAGGATCGTGTGTGTGATAGATGGGAAAGGATCGTGTGTGTGATAGATGGGAAAGGATCGTGTGTGTGATAGATGGGAAAGGATCGTGTGTGTGATAGATGGGAAAGGATCATTTGTGTGATAGATGGGAAAGGATCGTGTGTGTGATAGATGGGAAAGGATCGTTTGTGTGATAGATGGGAAAGGATCGTGTGTGTGATAGATGGGAAAGGATCGTGTGTGTGATAGATGGGAAAGGATCGTTTGTGTGATAGATGGGAAAGGATCGTGTGTGTGATAGATGGGAAAGGATCGTGTGTGTGATAGATGGGAAAGGATCGTGTGTGTGATAGATGGGAAAGGATCATTTGTGTGATAGATGGGAAAGCATCGTTTGTGTGATAGATGGGAAAGGATCGTGTCAGTGATAGATGGAAATGATCATTATGGTGATATATGTAAAAGGATCGTTTGAGTGATATATGGGAACGGATCGTTTAATTGGTAGATGGGAACGGATCGTGTGAGTGATAGATGGGGAATAATCGTTTGAGAATTAGATGGGAAAATATATCTGAAGGATAAATGACTGAATAGTTTGTTTTAAAGATGGATGGTAACAATCTTAGAAATACATTGGAGAGGATAGTAAGAGGGGTAGATGAAGCTTCAAGGGCAGGAATGGTACAAGAAATGTAAGTAAGGACATTGAGTGCAACAATGACAAAAAAAACCTGAAAGTTAAAGCATGTAGATAGTATGATAATGAAATAGGAGATATAGCATTACAATTTAAAAAATGGAGGAGGTGTGAGAGTTGAGAGAAGATGGATGGTGTGAGAGTTGAGAGAAGGTGGATGGTGTGAGAGTTGAGAGAAGATGGATGGTGTGAGAGTTGAGAGAAGATGGATGGTGTGAGAGTTGAGAGAAGATGGATGGTGTGAGAGTTGAGAGAAGATGGATGGTGTGAGAGTTGAGAGAAGATGGATGGTGTGAGAGTTGAGAGAAGATGGATGGTGTGAGAGTTTAGAGAAGATGGATGGTGTGAGAGTTGAGAGAAGATCGATGGTGTGAGAGTTGAGAGAAGGTGGATGGTGTGAGAGTTGAGAGAAGATGGATGGTGTGAGAGTTGAGAGAAGATGGATGGTGTGAGAGTTGAGAGAAGGTGGATGGTGTGAGAGTTGAGAGAAGATGGATGGTGTGAGAGTTGAGAGAAGATGGATGGTGTGAGAGTTGAGAGAAGGTGGATGGTGTGAGAGTTGAGAGAAGATGGATGGTGTGAGAGTTGAGAGAAGATGGATGGTGTGAGAGTTCAGAGAAGGTGGATGGTGTGAGAGTTGAGAGAAGGTGGATGGTGTGAGAGTTGAGAGAAGATGGATGGTGTGAGAGTTGAGAGAAGGTGGATGGTGTGAGAGTTGAGAGAAGATGGATGGTGTGAGAGTTGAGAGAAGATGGATGGTGTGAGAGTTGAGAGAAGGTGGATGGTGTGAGAGTTGAGAGAAGATGGATGGTGTGAGAGTTGAGAGAAGATGGATGGTGTGAGAGTTGAGAGAAGATGGATGGTGTGAGAGTTTAGAGAAGATGGATGGTGTGAGAGTTGAGAGAAGATCGATGGTGTGAGAGTTGAGAGAAGGTGGATGGTGTGAGAGTTGAGAGAAGATGGATGGTGTGAGAGTTGAGAGAAGGTGGATGGTGTGAGAGTTGAGAGAAGGTGGATGGTGTGAGAGTTGAGAGAAGATGGATGGTGTGAGAGTTGAGAGAAGATGGATGGTGTGAGAGTTGAGAGAAGGTGGATGGTGTGAGAGTTGAGAGAAGATGGATGGTGTGAGAGTTGAGAGAAGATGGATGGTGTGAGAGTTTAGAGAAGATGGATGGTGTGAGAGTTGAGAGAAGATCGATGGTGTGAGAGTTGAGAGAAGGTGGATGGTGTGAGAGTTGAGAGAAGATGGATGGTGTGAGAGTTGAGAGAAGGTGGATGGTGTGAGAGTTGAGAGAAGGTGGATGGTGTGAGAGTTGAGAGAAGGTGGATGGTGTGAGAGTTGAGAGAAGATGGATGGTGTGAGAGTTGAGAGAAGGTGGATGGTGTGAGAGTTGAGAGAAGGTGGATGGTGTGAGAGTTGAGAGAAGGTGGATGGTGTGAGAGTTGAGAGAAGGTGGATGGTGTGAGAGTTGAGAGAAGGTGGATGGTGTGAGAGTTGAGAGAAGATGGATGGTGTGAGAGTTGAGAGAAGATGGATGGTGTGAGAGTTTAGAGAAGATGGATGGTGTGAGAGTTGAGAGAAGATGGATGGTGTGAGAGTTGAGAGAAGGTGGATGGTGTGAGAGTTGAGAGAAGATGGATGGTGTGAGAGTTGAGAGAAGGTGGATGGTGTGAGAGTTGAGAGAAGGTGGATGGTGTGAGAGTTGAGAGAAGGTGGATGGTGTGAGAGTTGAGAGAAGGTGGATGGTGTGAGAGTTGAGAGAAGATGGATGGTGTGAGATATGAAAGGAGAAGCATGCTATTTTAGAACTAAATATGATTGAACAACTCTGTTGATGGGATAAAAAATAGTATATGAGATAGAAGGGAAGAGAGAAAACGAGAAATTAAAGAAGAGATATGTTTAGTTTTATAAGGGTAGTTGTATAAGACGGAGGGGGTGGCCGAATGGTTTCGAGGGCTACCTGTAGGCAATGAGGGCAGTGGTTCGAATTCCCAGTATGACATATGTTGTTTTTCTGTTTGGGGTGAAATAAACAAACATAGCCAGCACACGACGTAGCGACTGCAGTAGCCGCGCGGCCTGTAGTCCTCAGTCTTTAAAACCTATCGACTACCCCAGCAATAGGAAATATGTATGACAGTTTTTGTTTGTTTTGTTTAATGTATTTTAAGGAATGACATAGTGGTAGCGATAGGAGGTTAAAGATTATTCTAGTAACATAAATGAAAGAATAGTTTCAGCAAGGAAAGAAACGACAGCTTGAGCGATAGAAGGAAAGGTAGATTTAGAGATATAAAGTAAAGGATACTTTGATTGATAGATAAGAAGTGATGATTTGAATGTTAGCAGGGTAGCCACAGTTTTTGTGAAAGAAGTGGGGGAGGACATTGAGTATAGCGACAGACAAACAGGCCGAGCAACATACACATACGCGGATCACGAAACAACAAATAAACACACCGAACAACATGGAGACAGACATATCAACATACAAACACACATAACACTGTAGATACATATATTACAACATACAACCGTACAGAACACAATAACGACATACATATCAACATATAACAACACAGTGAGAAAATACAAAACACACATGAAATATACGAACACACATAAAATGTACAAACACACATAACAACATCCAAATGTACAAAGCAGCTTACTCACACGTAGAACAGCATACACACATGCAGGTCAATATACAAACATGCAGATAAATATACAAACATGTAGGTCAATATACAAACATTGAGATTAATATACAAACAGGCAGAATAACAATCACACTGACGGAGCACCGTACAAACATGTGATGCATACGATTTTCTTTCTTCAGCCGTGTAGACAGTCTTTTCTCTTGCTGTGTCCGCTGAAATTGAAGACTTGCGCCGTGATTTGGATTAAAGTGAGGAAGAAACTGCGCCTTTTGCTAACTGGTGCTGGTCCTGAGCTTCCTTTGGCTAGTGGCAAGATTTTGTCGAGACGACTGCAGATAGCACAGGATGCAGATTTCCCCTCACGGTTTACTCTACTCCCAAGCGTTTCCCGTAAACAGGTATCCCGCAAGGTAGCAGAGAAATGAGGAAAGGGAGAGGGGGTGGATAACACCTGTCGTTGTGTGTCGTGCCTTTCCCATAACCGCAAGAGGTCGTAGGGACATCACTCACCATGTGAGTCATGTGTTAGGCATCTCACCTTGGCTGTGTTCTAGTCCATTATAGTCGCGACTAAATTTCACAGTCACACTAAAACCGACACTATCTGCAGCTAGAGCGAAGAGGGGTCAATCTCCTGAAGTTCAACTGCTTGCAATAGACAGTGAAAATACGGCACTGGTTTAAGTGTGGTGCTAATTCATAAAACCGATATCCAGGTCAGGATAATCAAAAAGCAAAAAAAACATAACGAACAAATTAACCAATCCAAATGGAAAACAACGACACGTTTTCGTGAACACAAGTGTAAGTCGTCGACGTGTGTATTCCATGCAAATCCGTGACATTGTGGCATCCATAATAAACTAAAACAACAGAGCAACGTAGACCCGCAGCCGACACAGCGCCATCTTTGCTGCTCTCTCCAAATGTAGCCATTTAGCGATAATGACACCCAAATATATGACATACAAACTGCATTCTAACAGCTAGAACTAAATATACACATATCCATCGCGTATAAACAGATATGAATACATAACATCAGATAACATATACATATGCACAACTTCATGCATACTACACACACACAAACATAAATACGGACATAAGGTAGACATACATGTATTATAACAAACTACACATAAACATGGGTGGCTGAGGTACGAGTGGTTAACAGTTGTTGAGGCCTTAAACCTCCAGAGAGTGACATAAATATATTGTCCTGGTCATTATGGGGTTCAGAGTAATGAAAGAGCTGACATCTTGGATTCGCAAGTTACCATCTTGGACACGTTAGTGATAGAAGTGACATTTTGAGATCAATTAACGGCTATCTGTTGAATGAGAGCACCGAAGTGATGAACCAGTAATTCACAGACCGCAAAGATTTGAAATAAAAAAAGGATTGAATGATAGAGTGCATGAGAGAGTGCATGAAATAGTGTCTGAGAGGATGGAGCAGGAGAGTGTACAACCAGGGAGCTACACAGACCATAAGCATACATACTCTTTGCCATATGATGAGATGAGAGAGACTGAGCACCTATGGGTATGCCCAGAGTGCAGTGACGTCGATTTTTAGAAAGAAAAACAGAAACCCACAAACAGAAATGTCCACAGATCTACAGTTCACACGCATCTTCTTTCTTCTTTGCGTTCAGGATCTTTTGGTCATGCTGTATCTGCAGGTCAGTCGCAATGATGGTATGTAGTCTTCACCAGGTTGGAGAGGCTGCCCCACAGCTTTTGTCTCAGCTCCGCACCCTCTGGTGTGGTCTGGCATCTCATTTCTTTATAGATTAGGCATTCCTGTAGAATATGTTCAGGGTTCTGGCCTCCTGTTCCACATGGGCACTCATCAGTGTGTGATATCTCCAGTCGGTATAGATGTTCTAGTAATCTGCAGTGTCCAGTTCTCAGACGAAATAAGGTAGTTTGTTGATTTCTTTTGAGTTGGTGAATTGGGTCGGGTGTACTGCTTATGTTTCTGTCTCCATTGGTGTATATACTGATTTATGATGACGTTCTGGATTCCTCTGTTTGGTACTCGATGATTAAAAGGTGCCTTTTTGCTGTCATTTTTTGTCAGAGCGTCAGATCTCTCGTTTCTCTTCAGAGATAATTACATATCCACTTAACACAGACAAACAAACATTCGAGACTCACCTGGTGATAAAAGAGGAGACGATGGTTTTGATGAAGTGATGTCAATATCTTGAGGAGGGGGTGTAATGATATCTCTTCGTCTACTTTCACCACAATCATCATCATCCTCGTTGTTATCGATATCATCGCTACCATCCTCGCTTCTGTTTCTCGGTGACCAGGTCATCTTATTCTCTTTCTTAAGCCTTCTTCTAGCGTTAGCAAACCACGTAGACACCTGAGGAACAAGAAAACAAATCATAAACGTTTTACTTTTCTATTAATCTTATAGGGGAACATAGACGCTAGTTCGGTCAGGCACAATATACTGACCAAGACCACTGTCTCTCTTCCATGTAGCGTGTTCTGGAAACAGGCTGTTTTCAAGGAAGTCTTGCTGACAAGATGTGGATCGACGTGATCCTCACAGTAGTGAGCGTAACGCAGATGAAGCCAAGCATAGTACAACCGCTAGGAGGACCGTGGTCCACCTTTACCAGCACGCACGGGATGTGAGGAAAGCTGCAACCTGCCACTTACCGACACTTTCAGGATGCACGAAAGAGTAAACCTACTCATTGTGGGCTTTGAACTACAACAACAACGACAACAATAACATCACCACTAATCTAACTCATTCAATTATATATAATCATATCCAAACCTTCCATAAACCTATCTAATCTATTTCTTCTTCTTCTTTTTCTTCTTCTTCTTCTTCTTCTTCTTCTTCTTCTTCTTCTGCGTTCGCTCTCAATCTCCCGCTACCAAACCCTGAAAGGGATTAAGTAGCAGAATGTAGTCCAGAGAATGGAATGCGTTGTGTCGTAGTTTACAGCTTGACTGCGATATTTGCACCTTTCGGTCCAACACATCCGACATCAGCAAGCATTTTTTTAGTACCGGGTTAGCATTCGCTCTTCGATCTCTTATCTTTGGCCAGTCTGCCTTGCTAAAGCCTATTATCCAGGATCACCGCGTGGAGGTGTAGAAGGGTCTTGGCAGCTTTGGTTCGCTGGCCCTGACGCTAGCAGTTAGCTATGGGTCGCTGACCACTGCAGCCCATGCGCTGCTCAGCGTCTTGATCCCCTATCTATTATATTTGATCATGTATAATCCTTCTGAATAGCATACATCTCTATCCAGTCCTATCTAATAATACCCACTCTTTCCAATTATACCTAAAGCTAAACAATCCGTTTCAATCCTATCTACTCTAATCTCATTCTACACAACCGTACCTTAAAATATTCAATACTCTTCAATCCTTTTTAATACTAATCACAATCTATAGATTCTTCCTATTTCTCAACATTATCCGAACCGGACCACATCATATTCAACCAATTCCATATCTTTCCGATGGTATTAAAACCTCTCCAATCCTTCCTAATACTATCCAATTAAATCCAATCTAACATACGTGTACGAAACCGTATCCAATTCTTCCGGATACTAACCAAGAATATACAATCATGAATATCCTTACTAAATCGTATCCAATCTATTCTAATTACATCAAACCGTATCCAGTCCGCCCTAATACTAACCACGCCTGTTCAATTAAATCTAATTATTTCTAAGATGATATCATTTAATTTAATACACAATACTCCAATTTACCTAATACTCCAGTTTACATAATACTCAAATTTACACAATACTCAAATTTTCTTAATACATCAATGTGTATAATACTCCAATTTACTAAATATTCCAATTAAATTTCATGATATCACGAATGACATAAACGATAAATCGAACTATCTCTTAATCTCTTATCCCACAACCCCATCCCCCTCCAACCCCCCACACCCCCCACCCCCATATTTCCACGTCTAATTCATTCATTATGTTACCTATCCAATATATGTTGACGTATTCTATCATACCATACATGGTATTTTCAATCTATTTGCTTGTCTATGTGTATGTCTGGTCTTCTGTCTGGTATGTCTATATCTATCTATCTATCTATCTATCTATCTATCTATCTATCTATCTATCTATCTATCTATCTATCTATCTATCTATCTATCTATCTATCTATCTATCTATCTATCTATCTATCTATCTATCTATTTTTCTCAATCTATCAATATGTTTGTCTATCTGTCTATCCATCTATCCATATATCCAGTTACCCATCTATTTATATATCTGTCTATTTATCGGCAAATCCAACTATCCAAAATTCACCCATCTATCCACATATCCATTTGTACATCTATTCATATATACATACGCCTATCTGTCTGTTTCGTCTGCCTGGTCGGGTCTGGTTTGGTTTGGTCTATTCTGGTCTGTCTTGTCTGATCTATCTGATCTGTCTACTTACTTGTGTGAGAGTCATCTTTGTAATGATAGCAAGCATGATCTTCTCCCCTTTGGTCGGGTACGGGTTCTTTCTATGTTCATACAGCCAGGCTTTGAGGGTATTCGTGTTCTCTCTCGTGGCGTTCTTCCTGTTGAAGAGACATGACTCGTATAGACAGACAACTCTACTGGAGAGTGCACCAGATATTTATTATAATCCTGCAATAAAGTGTATGTTGGTATACACACATACATACATAAATAAATGCATACGTACATACATACATACATACAAACATACATACATACATACATACATACATACATACATACATACATACATACATACATACATACATACACACATATATTCATACATTCATACAAACATATATACATACATATGCGTGAGTGTATGAGTGTTTTTGAGAGGTTCCGATATATTAATATGTGTTGGTGTACATGTGAGTGTGCATATATGTATGTGTGTGTTGGTGTGTGTGTGTGTGTGTGTTTGTATATATATATATATATATATAAATGCACGTTATCGAAGTATTTCCCTTCGCGGCACATGTTCTCGACAGATGACGAATCCGTCATTGACCAAAACCCGAGGGTACCTTTTAAGACAGACGTCCTCAACAGCCTCTCAAGTCCCTCATTGGGCTTCTCTGTGACCGTCGAACTCATCGACTGACTGAACATATTCCGAAACGGAAATCAGAGAGAGTGGTCATCATTCACAGGTGATGCACGAACAGCAGCATCATCTGACCCCTTCTACTTCATACTTACTGTATCCTTGATCTGGTTCATGATTTTCATTGTTGGTTTTTAAAGTTCTCTGCAAAGTTGTTTTTAGTTAGTCTATCTTTCTGGAACTCATAGCATCTCATAATAAGTAGATATATCCTACCTGATTTAATAATCCATGTCGTTTTACTCAGCATGAAAGACCAGTTGTATTGTATGGGCCATTTGTAAGGTCTTCAGATACACATACAACTTATGGACTCAAAGAATGACAGATAAGAACTGAGAAATCGAATAGTCATTACCTTAAGAGCAGCACTCTGCAAACTGTGCCAGCAGTCCGCACCAAAAAGGGTAGTGGTACAGTGGGTCCGTCACACTGCAACATCCAAGGCAACGAGGAGGCAGACAGACTGGCAAAAGAAGGTGCAAGACTACCACAAACGGATACCAGTATGACGTACGAAGAGTCAAAACGGCTTATCAAAGCCAGATACATGACCAAATGGGAAACCGAACATACTGGTTACACCAAAAACGATGCCTATTACCAGTTGAACCGAAGAGAGCAGGTCGTTGTCTTCAGACTTCGCACTGGCCACAACAGACTGAGGTACCACCTATTCAACAAATTGAAGATAGGGTGTACCGACGAATGCCCGTGCGGTACTGGTAAAATGACCACTGAACATCTGCTGCAGAACTGCCCGACATACGAGGATCAGAGAGAGCAGATGTGGCCATTACCAGTGGAACTGCAAGACAAGCTCTATGGCAGTGGCGAGAGCCTCAGGATGACCGCCGCTTTTTTCGAAAAAATAATGGTTACTGTCTGACTGTGTACGCAGAAGAAGAAGAAGAAGAAGAAGAATAGTCATTACTCATGTATGATTAAATGCACTGTATGAAGTTGAAATATGGATCCCAGCAACGAGGAATGACAAAAGATTGGAAGGGTTTGAAATGTAGCGCTAGCGTAGCGTAGAATGGAGCGACTGTGTTGGACAAAAAGAAGATCCAACGACAATGTCCTGACTGCAGTAGATGCACAGAGAAAATTATGAAAATTAATGATTCAGAAATGAAGATTGAATTATCTGGGATAAAATATGCAACATGAAAGTCTTCTACATAATATATTGTAGGGTACAATTCAGGAGAAATGAGGCAGTGGGCTACCAAAGCTCGCCTTTCTATCTCAGAAACACAGAGGCAGTAGGAACATATTTTGAAATGAAAAGAGCTTCAGAGTATAGGGTCGAACGGAGAGACATGCTCAGACAACCTTACAACCAGTCAAGATTTACCAACCAGAGGATATGATCAAATGGTGAGACGTGCTTAGACAACCTTACAACCAGTCTTATGACTGATCAACCAGAGGATAGGGTCAAATGGAGTGACACGCTCAGACAACATTACAACCAGTCTTAGTACTGAGCAGCGAGACTGATGATGATGATGATGATGATGATGCATGGCTTTTGCTATTCTGAAGTCATGTCTCTGGTCTGTTTCTTGAATAAATTCAATCCATCTTTCTCGTGGAATTCGTTTTGTTCGAGTGTTTATTGTTCTTGCTATAACAACCTAACCGTTTCATCCTCTGTTTGTCTGTATATACAATGTATGGCATTGTCCCTATCCTCTGCTAGATGTCTTCATTTCTCATTTTGTCTATTCTAGTAATCCTGTCTGATTTCTTCATTTCTAACTGTGTCCTGTAGTGGTCCTGCCTATAATTTCGAAGTATGTTATTGCGTATGTTTCAACAACTATAGATTGGTCAGTCTTTGACAATTGAAATGTATTTGTAAAAGGCTTATAATCCTCGGGGAGATGAAAAGGTTTAGAATGATCTAACAGCAGCCGCTCGGCCAAGAATGAAATATTATAAACTCCATTGTACTGCCTTTGGACTTTTCTGTCAATTCCCTTCCTGTCTATTGTTTCTGCCTTAATAGAAAGTCATCCACCTATGAGTGGTCAGGTAGACTAATGCGTGTGAAAAGTTAGTATTGAATCCTACACCTTCGTCCTGACAATCCAGCGCTCTAACCACACCACCGTTAATGGTGCGAAGGCCTATGTTACAATAGCCACACGAAACCGGAAGCAGCGACATTTTATAAAATGTGTCCTTCCGCTTCCTGAATCCTGAAAGTGCTAGTCTGCTAACAGCATTGGCACATTGTGACTCCTTGTTTGAATACGCAGAGTCCGTGTTGTGTTTTGTTGCAAGTGGTTTTGAATGCAGCATTCCTGCTTTGTGTCAAAAACCTGAGGCGTTTTGTTGTAGTGCGTATGGCCGAATTGAAAAGACTCTCAAACGACTACGCTTATGCGGGTTGTACTTACCCTGGTCCGTACGGGTACATGGACATCGGATCATACGGAAATCCGGGCTGGGAAGCCGCTAAGGTACGCCAGGCCTCGGCGCTTTCCTTCAGGTCATACGGTGTTGTTCCCTGCGGACAATACCACATCGTTAAGTTCGCTGACAGAACAGCAGGGCTTACATGGGAGGCATTGTGTATTAAAGTGTTAAGCTACAGGAAGAATTCTGACTTGTTTTGTATCTATTGTTTTGTGTGGGAAATCAAGACAATTTAATACATGAATTTGTGTGTTTCATGCGGGAGCATTTGTGGAAACTGTTTAAATAAAAGATACAAATAAAACGTTATATTGTCAACTTCAGAAAATTGAGCCTGTCAACATGGCAAATGGAGTTCAGCTGAGGTTTATGTCGTAAAGCTATTAAACAGATATTTTTCCCAAATCGATATGTCTCCCATTTAGCATTATAGTAACTGGCGTTAGCGTTCAATGCTATTCTCAACATCCGGTCGTTATGCTATTGTGTTTAAAAAAAAAATCTTGCCATGTCTCCCGCTTTTGTCTTTCACTCGTTTATAGCAAAGCCACTTTTATGCCATGGAAATGTTCTATACATTACGCTCGTTAGGGCAAACTGATGGATATTGAGAATACACATGTTAAAATACGGTTGAATTATCTCTCTCTGTCTCTGTGTCTCACTGTCTCTCACTTACTCTTTGTCTCAATGTGTTTCTTTATCTCGCTGTATCTGTCACTCTCTATCTGACACTCTTTGTCTCTCTCTATATATATCTCACTTTTTATCTGTCTCCCTCTCCCTCTTTGTATCTCTCTCTCTCTCTCGCTTACTCTCTGTTTATGTGTGTCTCCCACTCTCAGTCTTTTTCTTATGCTATGTTTCTCTATTTCTTTCTCACTCTCTGTTTCTAATTGTCCCACTCTGTCTCTCTCTTTCACTCTCTCTCACTCTAGGTCCCCCTCTGTTTCTCAGTCTCTCTCTCTCACAATATGTTTCTCTCTATCACTGAAATCCTGTAGTTCATTCTGTCACTCTCACTCTTTGACTATCATTACCTCTCTATCTCGGTCTCTCTGTGTCACTCACTCTCTGCTTCTCTCTGCATATGTCTCTAATTATATATATATATATATATATATATATATATATATATATATATATATATATATATATATATATACATATATATATATATATATATACATATATATATATGTATATATCCATATATGTGTCTCTCTGCCTCTCAATCTGGCCCTCTGTATTTCATTCACTTTCTCTCTATCTCTATCTCTATCTCTATCTCTCTCTAGCTCTCTCTCTTTATCTCTATCTCTCTCTATCTCTCTCTCTCTTTCTATCTCACTAATTATATAAATACGGTGTTAGGTTCATATTATTCGGTGACCCATGGCACATAGTGGATGATGTGGTCAGCATCACGCCGGCTGTCTTTACCTTCCAGATTTTTTCTGGTACCAAATTTCTGAGGCTAGGTACCACATGAACCGGTTTTTTATCAGATAAAAAATCCTGCACCAGTTAGGGAATTGAACATTGATCGCTTAGTTGACAAACCAGTGCACTAATCACTACTTTACCGCGGCCCTTTAACAATATAAATAACAAAATATACGATAAATAACATAACATAAAATCATTTTCATAGCAAATAAGGTAACTAACATAACATGACATAAATACATATCATAACAAAATATACAGTAATTTAACAAAAATAGATAAATAGCTTCTAGAACAGATAACTAACATAACATAATTTAAGCCTGCTAGCTTACTATAACATAACTAACATAACATAAGACTGCTAATTTATCATAAGATAACTAACATAACATAAGCCTGCTAACGTACCATAAGATAACCAGCATAACATAAGACTGCTAACTTACCTTAAGATGACTAACATAACATAACATAAGACCTCTAACGTACTATATAAAAAAAAACATAACACAAAACACAAGACTGCTAACTTACCATAATATAAGTAACAGAACATAACATAGGACTGCTAACTGATCCTACGATAACTAACATAACATAACATAAGACTATTAACTTACCATAAGATAACTAGCATAACATAACATAACATAAGACTGCTAATTTATCATAATATAACTAAAATAGCATAACATGAGATTATTAACATAATACCACAACATAAACATTAACATAATATAATATAGATGACCTAACATATGATTACTAAGATACCATATGATACCATACTATCAGATAACGTAACTGATGGGCGAAGTGATCCATGAAATGAACTAATTAAATGAGACATTTGCCAGGGAACAATCCCCCCCCCCCCCCCCCCCAGACATTTGAGATGAAATAATAACCTCCAAAATAAAACAGCAAGAAAACGAATAAATGAACGTAGTTAGTAAACTTGAAGGCGACTAAGGGCATATGAAACTCAGCAAAGAAGCCCTTAATCAAGTTAGCAGTAGAACAGAGAACCATTTAATGGTAACGAAAGGCAAGTGAAGTGATCGCTCAAGGCAGCAATTAACAGAGGATGCAATTCATGCCCTCATAAAATTCAAAGAAAGAATGTTTTTTTTACTTGAAAATCGTATTCCTCTAGCGGCGACATCCGAATTTGCTTAAATTATGGGGGACTGCAGTAAATGAAATAATTTACTGTGCAAAAAATAAGTAATTCCTCTGTGAAGAACATACATATAATTTAATGAGCCAATGAATCTCAACATATGGTCTTAACCTCGAGTTATATAAGGGACCGTACGAACACAATCGTGTTGACTTGTAAGCACAAGAATACAGCGTCAGAAATTCAATGGTACCACTGCATCACATTATCTTTAACATCATCTGCAGGAGATCTTGTTGTTAATTTTGCTGCATTTTTTTTTCTTCAAAGCTATCAATATCTAGCAAAGGTTTTTTCTTTATTTATGAGAGATTCTTCTGTTTTGGCGTGCAGATTTCTTTGCTTCATCATCATGTAGCGTGTCTTTCACAAAACGCCGCTATCATAACAGCCAATGTGTAAGACTCAAACTCTATCCAGAACTCTAGTCTCTGTCTATGCCATCTTCAGAACCTCTGTAATGTCTTGTGTCCATCTTCTCATTAGTCTGCCTCTGACTCGCTTTCGAGGCACCATACCCCGCAGTGTAGTTATCTCTAGACCATTATGGCGTTTGATGTGGTCAAAATGTGTTTCTTTCCTGGACAATATATTGTTTACTAGCCACATTAAATACATATCCAACTCTTTTGGGATATCAACATGTTTTTTTTTCGATATCCATGGTATTATTGGCACTCTCCTGCAGCATTTTAGTTCAAAAGATTCAGTCTGTGTCCTAAGTGTTCGCATGGTTGTCCATGTTTCGCATCCGTACGTTGCCACAGTTAAAGATGCTAGTTAAAAAAAAACGTATTTTCCCCCTTCTATTGGTGTTCTACCATACAGGTTTTATATTATTTAACCTCTGCTTATTTAACCTCTGCTTTGCCATTTCCATTATCCATCTGCCTTCATTCAGACAATCTCCACTGTTGCTAATAATTGAGCTAAGGTACTCAAAATGTCTGACTTTCTCAATCTCCTGCTGGTCTAGAATAACTTTAGGACTGGTTATTGCCTAGTCTGTGCTCATTATTTTGGTTTTACTTAGGTTCAGGTATAGATTTTGGTCCTCGCTGTGTTTTTCTTTGCTTACCTTTAATTTATTTCAGCTTAATTTATTGTCTCTATTTTTAATACCAAGAAAACCCAAATTCGATAAACCGGTATTGTAAAGTCGTATTTAGTATCTACTGTCAATAATTCTGACGACTGCGAAATTGAAATGAATCGGAGATTGTCAACTGTTGTTACGCACACACTAATACAAAAGAAAAATGTGTGGCAATACACAACCAAGCAGATAAAGATCAGGACATGCATTTTTTTCTTAGGCGACATACGGTTGTGAGAAATAAATAGACATTCAATATATCATTTGCAAAATAGATCTATCTTTTGAAATGTAGTGTTTACAGCAGAATGTTGAATTGACCCGGACAGAAAAAAGAAAGATACGTTTTTCAATCTTCATTTTACAGAAAATTGGCTCATAGACTACATCGCAAGAAAAACCTTTAGATATTTCGGTAATGTGGAGAGATATATTGTACAACAAAACCTTGTCGCTGGAACTGAGAAAGAGAGTTCTTGAATGCTACGTGAAACCAAAACTGACACATAGCAGTGAATCATGGACAATTAGCAAGCAAGCGCTTAGATCTTGTGAAGGAACAGAGATGTGAATTTACAGAAGAATGCTGCGGATCCCATGGAGTGCACAGAAGACTAATGATACAGTACTCAAGGAGGCACAAACACAAAGACAACATGTTGCAAATATCAGAACCAGAAAATCATCATTGTTTTTTTTGGTTTGTTTTTTTGCGTTCGCCTTATTTATCTATTCCCCAAGGCGGTTTGCGTTACACTTAACTTAACCTAACGTCTTTATATTGGTTTAGAAGACCCTGCAGAGTGTATACAACCAGTTACATTTACATCACCTTGCTCTAAAAGCTATGCGCATCCAGTTTATTTTTAAATGCATTAACTGTCTCTGCTTCCACTACCTCCCCTGGCAATGCCTTCCAAACAGACACCACTCTCTGACTGAAAAAATATTTCCTAATATCTAATCTGGACCTCTCTTTAGTCGGCTTGTAGCTATGCCCTCGTGTTATTGTGGGTGGCTGTATTTTTTAAAACGTGTTATAGTCTAATGTATCCATTCCTCTGATCATCTTATAAACCTGTATTAAGTCACCACGAATTCTTCTCTCTTCGAGACACTGTAGGCCGGTTTTTCTGAGTCGTTCCTCCTAACTGTATTTCTGGAATCCCACTATCATCTTTGTCGCTCTTTTTTGTATTCTTTCCAGCATGTTTATATCCCCTCTATGATAATGACTCCACACCTGTACACAGTACTCCAATCTAGGTCTAACTAAAGCTTTATACAGTTTGACAATCACTTCCTTGCTCCTATGTTTAATATTTCTTTTTATCATAACTAACATTGCATACACTGTGGTTTTTATTTTGCGCCTGTCTGCCCAGTACATCCGACTTCAGCATGCATTTTATGTAAGGGTCTGCTTCCTCCTGCATTTTCTAAGGGTTTGCTTCCCCGGGGTAACCGCCGGTGCTGTGATGGGGATCGAACCCAGCACCTTCTGGTTGTGAGCCGTGTCACTTAACCACTAGCCCACGACGTCCCCCATCATTGTTTGAGCATTATATGAGAACAGGCAGCTTAGAGCACGTCGTGACAAAGGGAAAGACAGCAGGAACGAAAGACAGAGGAAGTCCGAGAGAGAAGATGCTTGACAGCCTGAGAGAATGGCGTGGGCGACAATCAACAACAGAGTTGGTAAACGTCACACGTAATAGAAGTGGATGGAGGCACATGATCGGCAACGTTAACCGGCAGTGAACCTGATGATGATGCTGGAGAGACATGCAATAAATCATGCTGTCCGTTTCAAGATCTCTATATTGCCACATTCTTCTCCTCGGACCTGTATGCAGGGTGCTCTCCTCAAGTCCAGGTGCTTCTGTCAGGTGTGCCAGGCTGCAGCATCAACGTCTGGGGTGCATATCTTGAATGTGGTGTACATGTGGTTATTAGATCTGGGGTGGCGAGTTCAGAGACGAGACATGATAACCTCGTCGTTATGGACAGGTATAGGTATCCGTCCTCTACGTGGTATCTGGGGTGTTCTTCCTCACATGGTGTATTGGATGTTCTTCCTCACATGGTATGTGTGGTGTTCTTCCTCACATGGTATATTTGGTGTTCTTCTTCACATAGTATTTTGGGTGGTCGTCCTCACATAGTCTGTGGGGTGTTCTTCCCGCCACTTTACTTTGTATTAACCCTTTTACTATTCCTTTTACTTCGTCATAGTTGACCAGTGATCCCTCCCTGTAGAACGTATATTTTGAACGTAAATATCAAGGGCTTCCTTCGCCTATCCATATTCCCAGTTATCCACGTTCTCCAGTGGACGTCTCTCATAGATAGCCCTCAATGGCTCTAATATATGTGTTACCTTCTCTATTCATCATATACGCTGATTCCTTAGAATTGTATAATAGCGAATAGGGAGGAATGGATGCTTAATTTGTAATGCACTCAGTAATGTATTTGCCTGATTATTAAATGCGATTTGGTGAATGGGCTCAGAATACATTTTACTGAATCAACTATGAAGCTGCAGTCAGCGATAGGTGCAACTGTTCAACTGATCAAGTTCACCACCCCGCGTCTTCTTCGTTCACCTGAAACAGGCTTTCTTATGCCTGGCCTACGCGGAAGTGATCGTCATTATAGTCACCGTAATTAAGTACCTACTAACATGCCTTGTATTAAATTACAACCAGAATGACCAAGATATACCTTCTGCAGTACGCCTTAGGGCACCAAAAAGATCAACTGAAACCTACAGTAACATACATAAAAGAGTAAAGAACTGATTACGAGTAATAGTTCTTCTTCTTCTTTTTCTTCTTCTTCTTCTTCTTCTTTTTCTACTCCTCCTCCTTCTTCCTCTTCTTTTTCTCCTCCTCCTCCTTCTTCTTCTTCGCCTCCTCCTTCTTCTTCTTTTTCATCGTCGTCTTCTTCTTAATCAACTTCTTCGTCTTTGACGTTGGTCTCGAAAACGGCGTTGACAGATTGGGTCGTAGTCTACAGTGAGGCTGCGACATCAGCGCATCTCAGCCCCAACACATCGGAATTCAGCTGACATTTTTAGGTGCCGGGTTGCCTTCCCACTGTATTTCCTGTTCTCTTAGCCAGACTACAGAATTGCATCCCTGTTTCAAGGACTACCACTTGGAGGTAGAGTATATTCTTGACCAGCTCTGGTTCTCTGACCCTGATGGAAGCAGTCAGCTCTGGTTCTCTGACCCTGATGGAAGCAGTCAGCTCTGGTTCTCTGACCCTGATGGAAGCAGTCAGCTCTGGTTCTCTGACCCTGATGGAAGCAGTCAGCTCTGATTCTCTGACCCTGATGGAAGCAGTCAGATCTGGTTCGCTGACCCTTATGGAAGTAGTCAGATCTGGTTCGCTGACCCTTATGGAAGTAGTCAGATCTGGTTCGCTGACCCTTATGGAAGTAGTCAGATCTGGTTCGCTGACCCTTATGTAAGCAGTCAGGTATGGTTCGCTGACCCTGATGGAAGCAGTCAGCTCTGGTTCTCTGACCGTGATGGAAGCAGTCAGCTCTGATTCGCTGACCGTGATGGAAGCTGTCAGCTATGGTTCGCTGACCCTGATGTAATCGGCAGGCCATGAGTCGTGGGATGATGTCAGCTAATTTCCTGTGCTGTAATGTTCAGATCAAATATACGTGTTGACCATCATCCGGGGGAAAAAACGATGGACACACATCTGACATGTCCTTAGAATGAACAACAACCGTCTTCCATTGCAAGCACTCGAATGGACACCACGGGGAGTTCGGAAAAGAGGAAGATAGCCAAGGAAATAGAAGAACAATCATTCGAGAAGGTCAGCTATGGGCATCAGCACCATACAAGATCTAAAAACAGTGGAGTCACACTTTTCCAACTATAGATCATTTATTACTGCCTTATGCGCCATATTTGGCGCGCAAAGAGCATAGATAGATAGATGTTCAGATCCAGATTAACAGTTAGTTTAACAAACAATCTATAAATAGCCTGCAAGGGACGTGTACTCACCAATGGAGAATAAAACGCGGATCCTTCCGTTCCAAGAGCGACATATCCTTGGGACACAGCCGCTGCGTATGCAGAGGCGTTGTATACACTCTCTAGTCCCGGGGGTAGGGCAGCTCGAGGGTAGGTGACCAGTCCAGGGGGATACTGGCAGGAGCATACAGTCTGACCCGTGTGGGGGTCTGTCAGGATCGGTCTACCATTCTCACAGCAGGCTCGATGACCCGCAGCCGATGATGACGTGCTGATCTGAGAAAAAAATATGTTCCAAATTGGATGCTGTTAAGTTGCAAACATCGTAAGATGGGTATTGTTGTTGTTTTTATTGTTGTTTTTGGTTTTGATGTTGTTGTTGTTGTTGATTGTGTTATTTTGTTGCTATTGATGTCGTTATTGTTGTTGATGTTATTATTGCTGCTGTTGATTTTGTTCTTTTGTTGCTGTTGATGTTGTTGTTATTTCTGTTGCTGATGTTGATTTTGTTCTTTATTGCTGCTCATGTTCTTGTTATGGCTTATGTTGTTAATGCTGTTGACTTTGTTATGTTGTTGTTGTTATTGCTGTTGATGATTATGTTGATTTGGTTCTGTTGTTGCGTTTGATGTTGTGGTTATTGTTGATGATGTTGTTGCTGTTGCATTGTTGATGTTGTTATTATTAATGGTATTCTTTTTTCTGAAGTTGTTGGTGTTGATGACTTTTTCTTATGTTGATTTTGACGTTCTTGTTACTGTTTTCATATTGTTGTTATTGAAGTTGTTTTTCCTGTTGATGTTGTTGGTATTGTTGTTGTTCTTGGTATATTTGTTGCTATTGATTTTGTTCTGTTATTGCTGATGTTCTAACTGTTGTTGTTCTGTTTGATCTTGCTGTTGTTATTGTTGATGTTATTTTTGTTGATGCTTTTTTTAATGTTGTTCTTGTTGATATATTTATTGATGATGTTGGTGCTGATGATCTTGCAGCTCTTGTTGTTGGTGTTGATGGTGCTATTATTGGTGCGTTGTTGTTGTTCCAATTGTTGCTAGCATTATTGCTGTTATTGTTGTTGTCATTGCTGCTGTTCCTGTTGTTCGTATTGTTGATGTTGATCCTACTTCTGTCAGTGTTCTCATTGTTCATGTTGATGTTTCTGTTGGTATTGTTCCTTTGGTTCATGCTGATTACTTACTAGCTTCCATGAACTATTCACATCTGAGTTCTTTAAACTTTTCCTATACCAGACATTGCTGACGGGGCTGAAGTGTAATAGACTCAACTGTGCTAAGCCAGGCTACTTCCCGTCGTGAACTACTTGATCGTAACCCTCATCCTCTTTCCTCACACACACACACACGCACACACACACACACACACACACACACGTACACTCGTTCTCTCCCTCTCTCGCTGCCTCACACACAAACACATACTGCCTCCCATTTTTACATATAGATGGGTGTATAAGACAGTTCGCATTAATTTCAACAGCAGAATAATTATGGCAGTCCAAAAACCCATGTTCTTTCTATGCGTAATGAAAATGTTCCCTTAGGAACTCCATCTCAATTTGCAGCTTTGTTGTTGACGTTATTAATGTCGATTAGGTTTAACAATTACTGTGTTGTGTCGTGTTTTTATTTAATTCAAAGCATTTATCTAATCCACAACGTCCCTAACCTCTACATTTTCCGTTTAATCTTCACGAATATTATTATATTCACGTTTTATTTGTACTATTTTTGCCAGAACTGTCTCCCGTACTTACCCATTTTACAGTAAATGTTACATACGCAGTATTTGTTAATGCTATGACGTACCATACTTACGATGCTAAATTATAAATGTTTGTTTGTAATGATATCTGCACACCATACTTGCAATTTGCACATAACTTATTTAGCTATCAACATACATAATTCTCGGCGTTTGTCCGTGTGCAGAAACTGCCAAATATCTTTGCCCGTCAATGTGTAAAAACATAAACCAAACGTCGGTCTAACTAAACAGGAACCAAATATATTGGCGCGCAAGAGTGCCAAAACAAAAAACCAAACGTCCGTATTACTACTAAAACAGAAGCCAAATATGTTATTTGCTGACAAAAAATGTCACATAGACATCTAAAAAGTCAAGTGGGATTTTAACTTGACTTAAACATTTTTTATCATGTATTAAAGTTTTTATTGGGACGAAAACGTCTGCACCCGTAAAATCAATCTACCACGTCCTTCCCAACTACAAGCAGAGGCAGCATGAGTCATGGGTATTGTGAAAGAAAATCCACGCACTTGTACAATGCCAAACATATTGGTAAAACATATTCATAACTATGTGTATGAACCGCAATAACTTCCTTAGTATATGGGAATTTAGGAATATTGTGGTCGTTGTTTGGAATCCCATTCTTTGCCATTTTTCCTCAAATATTTATGCTTAAATCCCTTTAAAAAATGTATTTTTTTATAACAATGTACTCGTATATTGACAACCAAAAACGTCCATCATTATTAACGGGTCAAATATTTGTTTTATCTTTTATAATATAATTAATAATATCATTTATAATATAATTATTTAATTACCATTATTAGATGAATTCTTCTCATTTATGAGTCGCAAAAATATAGATCAAGAGACATTATCCCACAATGTCGACTGCAAACGAGGAAGCCATATTTAACAACGTTTAAAATTCAAACACGATGGGAGCACAGATGCAGTAGAGAAACGTGTTTTTCGATTGATAGGTCTTTTAGAAAAAAGACAACATCGTTGGTGAGATGGTAGGTTCCGATTTATTTTTGAGCTGGATAAAGCCAGTAACTCTTTGCAGACTTAATGCACATGCCTACTCATATATGCTCGTGAGTGTACAGCCAGAAGATATGTATCGCAAGCTCAGCATTAATGTGCATACTATAGTCCCACTGTCTATTAGTTTGTCCAGGCTACATTCGTGTGCATACTATAGTCCCACTGTCTATTAGTGTGTCCAGGCTACATTCGTGTGCATACTATAGTCCCACTGTCTATTAGTTTGTCCAGGCTAGATTCGTGTGCATACTATAGTCCCACTGTCCATTACTTTGTTCAGGCTGCATTCGTTTATACAGGCATATAATGTTTTGTTCTGCGCAACAGTTTTGGTCTAGATATGAATTATTGTGTATGCCGCACGTCCTGGTACAACAAAGGACCGCGCATCAGTGCAAATACCGCAGTCAGGTTGTAAATTACGACTCAAAGCATTCCGTTCTCTGGACAATATACTGCTGCTTGCAAAGTTCTTTTCAGGGCTTATCAGCGGGAAAATGAGGAGGAAAGAAGAAAAAGAAGTGTGAATTACTATGATAATACCGCTGTGCCGGAATAACTATGTGAACGTTGTTCTAGATGTGGTTGCCAATAATTAATTTAACTAAATGATATATGTATGTCACTAGCAACCGTTACTATGCTCAGATATAGGCTTTCTAAACTGCACTAGAAGTATAAATGCGAAACAATTAATTAAACAGCAAAACTCAAAAATGAAAATGGAAACGGTTCCAGAAATACCAGTACACCAAGCATAACGAATGATTAACCATGATGATGCATGGAATTCTAGCGTAAGTCAGTAAATAGAAATGAGAATTTGTGAATTAGAGGAGGCTCTTTTGGGGCACAGTAAATTAACAAAGGAATAGGACAGTTTACTTTACTATTTAAGCATTGTGACTGAGCTTATTTGAAATGAGTTATTTAGAAACAGAAAGACATAGAGAGGGAGAGAGAGAGAGAGAGAGAGAGAGCGAGAGAGAGAGCGAGAGAGAGAGTGAGAGAGAGAGAGAATGACAGACAAAGAGAGGGAGAGATGAAAATGAAGGAATGAGAAATATATGGAATTTGTTCAAGATAATTCTCTTGAGATTTCCCATGGCGGTTATTTCCGGAGAGGCGCACGCTGCGGCCTAAGCAGCGTGAAATTGGTACCTGGTTTATGGCCGAGGAAGGTTGGATTAGCGTACTGATCAATGCCATATCATAATGAGCTACGACCCATTGGAACGGTGTTTCTAACGTATCTTATTTGCTGGCACTGTTGGATCTGTTATTATGTTAGTGGTTGTTCTTTGTAAATGTTATATGTATTTGACCACGTGCCCAGTCTAGCAGATACAGACATTTGATTTGCGCATGACAAGATTCCAGACGACTGGCGTCGTTCTCCTTTGCTGGAGGTCGCGGGTTCAAATCACGGTATTTCCCCGGATTTCTGGGTATTAGAGATCGGACGCCCATGCGCAGTGTCGTGCACGTTAACATACCTCGGCAAATGGAAATCGAAAAGAGTTGGATTAACGGCCGCTGCTGGAAACAAATTATAAATTATGTTAAATATCAACCCAATCTATTACGTGACTCTCGCGGTGTTACGGAGTTCGTACATTGTGCTTAGATTCTCCAACAATATGGAGAAGAATAGAGCATGTATGGGTAAAACAGTATGCAATACCGTTGACTCTTTGACTCAACTATGACAAGACTCACAAGAAGATCGTGTACATGGTCCGACATTGTGATGTATTGGACGTATGTTGAATGTTGGAAATGGTAGCAAGTCAATATATGTTTCCGTCTACATTATTCAGTGTAAACTGTTGAAAGACCTTGTCCGAGGTCTGTCACAATAAAATTGATTAACAGGTCGCAAAAGTAGAAGTTGTGTACAAAATGTTAGCACTGTAGGTTATGTGGAAGTTGGCTAAAATATGAGAAATAGAAATTCACGCAAACGGACAACAGGCATGTACGCAAAAGGGCAACGGTCTTGTAAGGGTAAATAAAATATGTCTAAGAAACATCGATATGTCCTGTCACAGATAACCCAACCTGACGTGATTTGAACACGGGAAGTTGCGTTCATAAGCCAAGCTCACAGCCTCTTGACATTTCAGATGTGACTCGTGCACGTTATTACGTTATGCTGACAATCTGCATGGCGCGTCTCAACATCTTCAATGTTAAGATTTATCGCTGTAAATACGAATTGAATGTCCATGTTTGACATGCATTCAGTGAGAAGTGATGTTATTGTCGGTTCAGTTAGATGTGATGTCATTGTCGGTTCAGTTAGATGTGATGTCATTGTCGGTTCAGTTAGATGTGATGTCATTGTCCATTCAGTTAGATGTGATGTCATTGTCCATTCAGTTAGATGTGATGTCATTGTCCATTCAGTTAGATGTGATGTCATTGTCCATTCAGTTAGATGTGATGTCATTGTCCATTCAGTTAGATGTGATGTCATTGTCCATTCAGTTAGATGTGATGTCATTGTCCATTCAGTTAGATGTGATGTCATTGTCGGTTCAGTTAGATGTGATGTCATTGTCCATTCAGTTAGATGTGATGTCATTGTCCATTCAGTTAGATGTGATGTCATTGTCCATTCAGTTAGATGTGATGTCATTGTCGGTTCAGTTAGATGTGATGTCATTGTCCATTCAGTTAGATGTGATGTCATTGTCCATTCAGTTAGATGTGATGTCATTGTCGGTTCAGTTAGATGTGATGTCATTGTCCATTCAGTTAGATGTGATGTCATTGTCCATTCAGTTAGATGTGATGTCATTGTCCATTCAGTTAGATGTGATGTCATTGTCGGTTCAGTTAGATGTGATGTCATTGTCGGTTCAGTTAGATGTGATGTCATTGTCGGTTCAGTTAGATGTGGTGCCATTGTCCATTCAGTTAGATGTGGTGCCATTGTCCGTTCAGTTAGATGTGGTGCCATTGTCCGTTCAGTTAGATGTGGTGCCATTGTCCGTTCAGTTAGTGATTTCAATGGGATGTGTGTGACGTATTGGCCTTTCTGATGTAATGTCATTGTCCATTCAGTGAGATGTGATGGCATTGTACATTCAGTTAGATGTGATGTCATTGTACATTCAGTTAGATGTGATGTCATTGTACATTCAGTTAGATGTGATGTCATTGTACATTCAGTTAGATGTGATGTCATTGTACATTCAGTTAGATGTGATGTCATTGTACATTTAGTTAGATGTGATGTCATTGTCCATTTAGTGAGATCTGATGTTTCTGCGCCACTTTAGGTTTATGGAAAAGCAAGACGTTTAACGTGTAATCGTCCAGTTGCCATTTTTTTATCGCACCTTTTTCGTTTTCTTCTTCTTCATCATCATCTTCTTTTTCTTCTTCTCCTTCTTCTTCTTTCTCGGCGTTTGTCATGAAAAGTACGTAAGTGACATAGTTTCCCAGCTGACAACGGGGCTACGATTTCTGCGCCTTTCGGCCCGACACATCCGATTTCAGCACGTGTTTTCCTTCTCTCCTCAATCCCTATTCTGTTTGCCAGGCTGCTGTGGGGTTGCAATCTGTTTCAGTGTCGCCACGTGGATGCGAAATTGGGTCTTGGTAAGTTATGGAAAACTGACCATGATACAAAGAGTCAGTGTCTCAAGCTGACTCCTGTCGGCATATTCATTGCTGCGTCGTCGGACTAATTTAACTCACCCGAATGAGTTATCTGGAGGTTTCTCTGATCTCGTTTTGAAAGAAAGAAACAAATCCATTCGGCAAGACCTGATTGTACAGGAGAATTTGCTCAGAATGACCCGAAAACTGATGTTTTTTTTGGACACGTAAAACGACACGACGCACTTGAGATAGTGGTTATGGAAGGCATGGTCACTGGGAAGAGAGGCAGAGGCTGATCGAGAAGGTCATGGACCCAGGACGTCAAGGAGACGCTGGATTTGACCTTAGAGCAGGACGAAGGACTGGCGAAAGATAGAGTTTCCTACAGACAGACTGTCATGAGGGCGACGTTCTGCAAAGGACATGCTACATGATGATGATGATGACATCTTGTCTCATCCTCAGCAGAGACATACATTGATATAAACATAGGCTGTCATTGCTTGTTATTCTTTGTTAAACTTGCTTTTAATGTTCACATGTGTATTATACTTTGTTAATTTAGGATGGGGAAAGCATCGAGGACTCGGTGGCCTACGGGATATGAGCTTAGATTACGTTCCAAACGTACCAGGTTGGAATAATAATAATAATAATATTAATAATAATAATAATAATAATGTTCGCTTAGGCGTCTGAGCCCGTTGCGTCGGATGAACACCACCATGTCCAGTTGTAACTGCGTGCTGCCAAGCCTCCTCTAAGGCAGAGAGAGATGGTGAGGGAGGGGCTGCTACCTGTTGGAGCCACGTGTTTCAAGGACGACCTCTCTGGCGCTTCCAACCAACATGGTGGAGGCCGTTAGCACTGTTGACTGTCTTTTGAAAAATCTGGTGAGCTGGGACCTCCTTGTCTAGTCGGACAGCATGACCGAACAGGGAAATGCGGCAACGTTCCAGAAAAATCGAGACAGGGGGTAGATGTGTCCTTGCAGAAACATCTACATTCCTGGAAAAGTATACACGACGTTTAAATGCTCATTCAACTTCTTATATCCGGGGATGACGATCCGGTGCCTTGTGGTTTCTTGGTAGGTTTGTCGATCGAGGTCACTGCAGACTTCTAGAGGGAAGCCTTGGGACGGGGGCCGCGAGGATCAAAGACATTAATCATTGTGTGAGCGATGCGCCTTAGGTACGTTGCTAAAAGGGCAGGACCTAGTCTCTCTCGGAATATGTATTAGGAGAGCAGCAATGATTGCGCCTAACAGGCGGTGGATTTAATTTTGCTCACGTGTTTTAGTCTACTTTGGATCCCGCCAGGCCACGAATTTGACTAGTATGCACTGTATTCGGCTACTGACATTTGTGTCCACGGAAACCTTTATTTGATATGACTGCATTGACCAAACCACTTGATTTGTTGTGCGTCATTGTTGGTACTAACTTGGTTTGTACCCACTATCTGCCTCATTGTTGGTACTAATTTGGTTTATACCCACTATCTGCCTCATTGTTGTGTTGCGGATTCGGTCAGTGATTGTCTTCCCGACTGCACTTCTCACATAGCCCATCTCACAGCTACGAATCTTACTCGTATGTGTTTCTAATAAGGATAATAATTGACATTGATAACACAATGTAGGAATATAGAGTTCATTTATGAGTCTCCTCTTAGTTGAAAGCTCTAAGGTGTCACAAAAGCGATGGAAATTTGATAGTGGACACTGGTGTCCTACCGAATTATATGTGCAATCTATCTGCCTCCTCTGCCATATCTTCTTCTTCTTCTTCTTCTTACGCTGTCAGACGTCCACCTTTATTTTTTCGAAAAAAGCAGCGGTCATCCTGAGGCTGTCTACACTGCCGTAAAGCTTGTCTAGTGTTGCCACTGGTGATGGCCACATCTGCTCTCTCTGATCCTCGCTCTGCCATATGAACATACTACCTAAATATTTGAACTCACGTACTTGCTTAATATCAAGGTAACTGATGTAGAAGCGTCTCTGCACTTGTTCATATGTATTTATTGATATAGATATGCCTTAATCCAACTCGGCCTATATCCTATAATAGCAAGTGTTGAATGACGAAAGACTAGCCCAGCCGGTATACAGTGTTTAGGGTGTCTCTCTCGTCTATTACCTTAATTTATTTCCATATTGCGGCAAGGGGCCTCCGTCATCTGGAGGATCGGTGTTCGAATTCTGGGCTGCCCATTGCTTTACTTTTATTTATGTTAGTTCGTTTAATATCTTACACGAACACAGATACATACTTTTGATCGTTATACTGACCAACAAACTCTATTTAGAAAAAGTATTTATTTCACTGATGAATAAAGATCGCTTGAGCGGGAAGTCATGACATCATTTACAATTGATCAGAAATGAACACTTACGAATTATGTCTCAAATCGTGATGGCACGTTCTATCAGACTCTTACATATCCATTTCTTGATGTTTCAATCCAACTCCCAGCGCTTGTGTTTACTTTGTGTAATATGTTCACACTTTTTAAAAATTCCTGTCTCACAAAGTCATTTGTATGTGTTTGCACTTACTGCATATGCTAGAAACATCGGATTAATCTCATATGTACATACTTTGTTAACTACAATGTCATGTCTACCTTTTCTTCCTTTATATTGTTCTTCCTGCTTTTTTTCTATTAATTCTTCTTTGCCATCTTTCATTTTTTTGTTCTTTCTGCTTTCATTTCTTCTGAACATTTAACTTCTTACTCTCATGTACTTCTCCCGTCCTTCCTCTTATCGTCCATGTTCTACTCCTTCCCATTCTCCCGTATATTTCTTGATACATTCTTTCACTTCTTTTTCTTCATAATCGTTTCTGTTTTTCTTCAACTTCCTCTGTTCTTCTTCCTTGTCTTCCTCTTCTTCACGCTTATCTAATAAATATTGTCCAAATATACTGTTTTCTTTAAAATCAGATAGTGATATATTCGGAAAACTATTTGTTGAAAGAGCAGGATTACCCATGTGGGATTTGCTAGAAGGTGGTCACACAGTTAATACAAAAGCCTTCTAGTTAGAAGCGCCCGTGTTTACACAATGGGAAATATATTCATTATTGAAAGTTGCACTCTATGCGGCGACTCTTGGGGTATGCAGCTTATAAATCCTCAGACGTTCCACCGCAATGACGTTTTGTTACTTGGCTGAATGCAATACACACTTTGTCGCTAGTGCAATTTTAATGATTTCTACTGTGATTGAAGTGCGTTATTAATCATGATACTTTGTCGTTAGTGCAATTGTAATGAATTATACTATGATTGAAGCGCAACATTAATCATTATACTTTGCCGTTATTGAAATAGTAGGTATGTTGAGATTGAAAGTAAAGTAAAAATAACTAAACTTTGTCAGAAGTGCAGTGTTGATCATTTTTATTGTGATTAAAGTGCATTACTAACCACTATACTCTGTCGTTAGTGCAGTTTAAATAATGTATATTGTAATTGACAGAAATGGCCTACCAGAACAACATCTGGGAAATAAAGACAGCCGGCTAGATACTGACCACATCACCGACTACGTGCAGCGAGTCACCAAAAAAAATGGTACTAGCACCGTATTTTCCCATACACCGATTGGCATATCTTTACTTTAGTTAGTGAACAATTCGTTATTTTAACATTGATGAAAGTACAGTAGTAATAACCATACTTCGTCAGCACTCCAGTGTTAATCATTTCTGATATGATTACTGTGCAATATTATTCATTAAACTGTGTCGCTATTTGGGATATTATTATGAAAGTGCAATTGTAATCATATTTACTATGTTTCAGTATGATTATAATCGTTCTTGCTGTTTTATAAAATGGTTCATGGTTCATTTATAGTTTCGTGAACGTTCATTTTTTATCGTTTATTATTTTTTGCCAGTGAACAATTAATCCATTTATACTTTATGATAGTTTTAATGTTTTTAATGTGTTGTGGTAGATGTTTGTGTTTTTTGTGGTGGGAGTGGGGAATATGCGTGAGTAGGTTTGTGAAGAAGGGGGGGGGGGGCGGAGGGGTTGGATAGTCACTGAAGATGCAGTATTCACTTTGATCACCCATTACAGATTGTCAATTTACGTATTCACAATCATAACCTCTAAGTTCCCTGTGTGCCTCACCTAGGGGTCAGGTCCCATTATTTTGTGTCCTCCGTTTGAGATCGTGTCTCTGCTTTACGCTTTGTTACCTTCCTTTTTTTATTTACTTTGAGCATTCCAGACTACCATGTCTTCTTTGATGTATTCACTCCGGCATATTCAAGTCTCTAGAAACGGTTCATTTTGCAGCCTGAAAATATCGGTAGAAAGTGCAAGCGCAATTTTACATTGACGTAAAAATTGTTTCTTTATGTGAATGATCTGTGTTCAAGCCAATATATCGGCTATATGGCATCACAAGAAATGTTATCAGCAGATAAATCGTCTCTACACAATGAATCCACGTGTGACTTAGCTTCATTTGAAATCTAAACATTCAAGGTTCAAATCTCGTTATTCAGTTTGACAGTTCGAGAATGTGTTTTTTATTTTCTACATGGTATGACGTCATCAGTTTACCCATCAGTATATAGCCGCTGTGGGAGCTACATGTGCTCTGTCGTCGGCACATACAACCATGAAAGATATCAGTACATATGTTGGCGCCCAGGTGCAGGGTAGTCAGTTCGATGAACCGTTTCCCATTTATCCTATCCAAAGTACTCTGGCCGTAGTCACAGCACTCAAAAGCTAGAAAAATACTGAACTTAATGATTTAAGAGCAGTACTCTGTCAACTATGCCAGTAGTCCGCACCAAAAAGGGTAGTGGTGCAGTGGGTTCCATTTCACTGCAACATCCAAGGCAACGAGGAGGCAGACAGACTTTCAAAAGAAGGTGCACAACTACCACAAGCTGATACTAGTATGACAAAACGGCTTATTAAAGCTAGATACATGACCAAATGGGAAACCGAACATACTGGCTACACCAAAAACGATGCCTATTACAAGTTGAACAGAAGAGAGCAGGTCGTGGTCTTCAGACTTCGCACTGGCCATAATAGACTCAGGTACCACCTATTCAACAAATTGAAGGTAGGTGGCACCGACGAATGCCCGTGTGGTACTGGGAAAATGACCGCTGAGCCTCTTCTGCAAAACTGCCCGAAATACGAGGATCAGAGAGAGCAGATGTGGCCATCACCAGTGGCAACACTAGACAAGCTCTACGGCAGTGTCGACAGCCTCATGATGACCGCTGCTTTTTTCGAAAAAATAATGGTTACTGTCTGACTGCGTACGAAGAAGAAGAAGAAGAAGAAGATATCCAAAGTAATCATCTTCTCCTCCCCTCATGCTTCACGATGCATTACTATTTGTCGTCCGTTCTCAAACCCAAGCTATGAAGCTCTTGAAATAGCTTTCTTTGCAAGTAGCAGGATACAGTGTGCAGAGCTAAATGGTTTGTGTGGCAGTTTACATCTTGACTGCTATATTTGCATTTGTCTGTCCGACACATCCGACTTCTGCAATCATTTTTGGGTACTGAGTTAGCCTTCCCTGTCCGATCCCTTTCCCTTAGCGTTTCTGCTCTGTTGTAAGGATGTCTCTAAGACTTCACCCCAGGCAGCTGTAGTTTCTGCTATGTAACTTTATTTATTTGTAAGTTTCACAATTCAATGTCTTATCCTTCTGTTCATATCTTGATTTTTCTACATAATTGTTTATGTCTGTCTGTGTCTTTGTGAATGCTAACTACAATTTTTCTGTACTGCTTTGTTGGGTCTTTTTAAATTTTCATAATTTAAACAATACATTATCTTCTAAAAGCGATCAGCATTATTTGAATAACGGGGCGAAATAACTTAACTATTCAATAGAAAATATGAACAGCGAATGCAGTGTCAAAGACTAGCGTCTGGTCAGGAACAACATATTGACCAGACATTTTAGTCAGGACCAGGCAGAATATACTGGGCAAGACCCACACCTCGACTTCCACGTTGTCACTGGAAACGGATTATTCTTCTTAGAAGTCTGGCTAACAAGTTAGGGAATGACGTGATCTCCGTAGTAGTGAGTTACAGGCAGATGAAACCAATCATAGCACAATCACCTGGAGGACCCCGGTCCATCATCATCGGCACGCTAGGGATGTGAGGAAAGCTGCTGCATTTCGCTCCTAAACCTCCTTTTGATGCCGCACAGAAGAGTAAACCTACTCATTGTCTGCATGCACAACAACAATATTTTAAAATATGGACGGAAGGAGATTTTTTAAAATTTTTAAATTTGACAATAATTCCTCCTAATAAAACAAGACTTCGTGGCTTGGATGTCAGGTGAAGAAATTGTAGATCTAGACAGTATTGAATTTATCAGTTGTTTTAGTGCCTGACAAAGATAAAGTTGTTATTGAATGTGCATGTGAGACAATGGATACAAGTTCAATGGTCAAGTGACGACCACGGAAAAAATGGCCAGCAGAAATAACAGAAGCAGTAAAACACCATCCCCGTGTTCGAAGCAGATACTAGGATCCGGTAAAGAAACCTCTACCAAACATGACACTGAAAAGCACAAGCAGGATACATAAATGAAAATAGAGAGAGAGAGAGAGAGAGAGAGAGAGAGAGAGAGAAAGAAAGACTCATGATAAACATACGTCCTTGCAAGTGGGTGACAATAACCACCAACATCGCTTTATACAACACGATTGTCGTCCCGAACACTATGTTGCCAATGTCAAGACTTGACACTAACTTCAATGGAAAAACTAACAATCATAACAACAGAATAGAAATGCCTGCAAAAAATTATTAAGCGTAGCAAGGAGAGACATGATCAGAAACAATGAAATCAGAAGACTAGTGGGAACAACACCAGGATTAGACTACATCAAAATACAGCAACTAAAATGGTTTGGTTACGAAATAGGTCTATCACCACAAAGCACCGCCCAACAAGCAATGATATTTAGATACAACGGATTCAAAACCAAAAGCCGACCACGAAACAAGTGGCCTACGGAAATATCGGAAGGGGTGAATGTCATTGTACGGGAGGCACACAGTTGGGCTCGTCCTAACGCAGAAAGGCAAAAAAGGACAGGCGAAAAGAAAAAAAAAATACTCATACTATGTTAACTATGACGTTGCTCTAGTAGCGAGGATTCCGTGGCGAAGTGGTTTAGCCGTTGGTCTGGTGTTCAGGTGGTCCGGACTCCGCCGTCTTTTTTACTGGTGCTTGATGCGGAGTCCGCCGCATCTCGTAGTCTCCTCCTAGTCGTCTTGTCCTTGACTTGCCACTGGGGTCGAGCGGCACGAGACGAGCGAGTGAGGATGAAAAGTAGCGCAGTTAATCCTTACTGAAAATAGCGCTAGCAAATAAATTATGCCATCATCGTCTGCGATGGTCGGCAGCCTTTCCCTCTGGTAGCAGATTACAGTGGCTCATCCATCTGGATGCCTACTTAGGAAGGTGAACCTGGGTAGTCCTTGAAGTAATGCAATACGATACTACTTAGTAAGTCTACATATGTAGAGATCAGTGTGTCGATCCCCACCACCTTGCCCAGGCTGCTGTGACCACGCCTGTTTCCAGAAGCGTGCCGTGCTGGAGTATCTTGATTCTTGTGTTTCAGCTGATCCTGGCACTGATTCTTCTGTTTTGTTTCTATGAACCGATTTCATTGCACGCCAGGCATACTCATAGATGACGCAGTTATCTGTAAACTTCGAAAGATGTGGCTACTGATGATTCTTGCAGCTCGTTGGTTGTATACACTTCTGCTCTATCATCTCTTGCGTCCCAGTGCGCTCGGACCTCGTTCTATTTTAGCAGTCTGTGAATTACTGAATCGTTTATAAATCTGCGTCATCATACATCAGGCGTCATTGATAGACTTCACAACGCTCTGGCTCTTCTGTTGGGGCCTCAGTTCTAGTCTCCCCTTGTGTTCCCGTAAAACACATACATATTTACGCTATTATTACAGTTTATATTTTGTCAGTTTTACTTGAGCTCCTTTGATTGTCCTCATTACAATTCCAACATGTGCTGATGAAGTTCATTCTTTAAGTTCAACCATTTGGAACATGCCAGGTTAGTACATGTGCCCGAAGGTGACTGGCGACAACGTCGAAACGTAAAATAGTCAGAGAGCTTACCTCACATTGCAAAAAGCGACACAACGCATTCCGTTCTTCGGACTACATCATGTTCCTTGCAAAGCCCCGTTCAGGTGTTGGTAGCGGGACAATGAGAGCGAACGAAGAAGAAGAAGAAGAAGAAGAAGACGAAGAAGAAGAAGAACATTACAAATGAAATGTGGTCACACTACGATAACTGTTTGCTCTGTACGGGAACCATCCACAAAACTTTACCTAAAGAAACATAATATAATAGTTTCTACCACTTCATCCTTGATGGCATTATTTACTATACGGGTCATCTCAGCTGATCTATCGCCTTTTTCCAAAATTGACTTAAACCATTTGAGTTGTCCTTATACATAACCCTTCACTAAAGCTCTTTGCTTGTTCTTTAAATGTCTATCTGTCTACATCTCCGATTTAACATCTCTTTATGGCAATGCGCTTTCGTCGACTGATATTCCGGGGTTCCAATCCAAGGGGTATGTTGCATGACTTCCCTTTCTGTTGTTGGATAAATATTTTCAAAGCGCCAAACCATACATTTTCTTGACCGCTGCCACAAGCATTATTTGATTTCAAATCACTACCTTGTGCTAAGAAATGCATCGATTCATTATTTTATTGCAACCGTACTTTCTGTAACATCTTGTTTTACACGATCATACTGCAAGTCTCATGCACAACCTTCGATTTCATCTTCCTTGCATTATTAATAGGTTGCACGTGGACTTATTCTACGTTATGGAATTTATTACAGTCTCTCTGTAAACTACAAAATTGCATGTATTTCAGGGCGAAGACCAAAGAAAAAAACTGTAGAATCCATTCAGAAGAGCGATAGTGGAATTCCAGAATTACAGTTATGAGGAAAGATTCAGAAAAACCGGCATACAATGTCTAGAAAAGAGAAGAATTCGAGGTGACTTAATACCGGTTTATAAGATAATCAAAGGAACGGATACATTAGACTATAACAAGATTTCCAAATACAACCACCTATAAGAGCAAGAGGGCATAGCTACAAATTAACTAAAGAAACATTCAAATTAGATATCAGGAAATATTTTGTAGTCAGAAAGTGGTGAATGCGTGGAATGCATTGCCACAGGAAGTAGTGGAGGCAGATACAATTAATGCATTTACGAATAGATTGGATGCGTATCGCTTTTAGAACAAAGTAATGTAAATGAAACTGCTTGTATACAGACTCTGCAGAGTCTTCTAAACCAGTATAAAGACGTTAAGTTAAGAGGTTAAGTTATATATATATATATATATATATATATATATATATATGGGTGTATGGATATATAAAAATCAATATGTATATATTTGTATTTATGGATGTATGTATGTATGTATGTATGTATTTATTTATCTATATAAGACTTACCTGTGACTGTGCCGTAGGCGGTGAAGTACGTGGGAGATTGGGTGGTGGCGGGAATGATGGAAACTGGGTCAAGGACATGTCTGATGGTCAGTGATAATTGTCGGCGATCACTTGACTAAAGGTTTACGTCCAGGTAAGATACAGCTTGCCAGGTGAGACTTATAATTCGGTCCGTATAGTCTGTGTGAGCTAGCCTCAACTCCAACGGTTAGTGTGAGTGTGTCCTCTTTCGTTACAAGTCCATATACTATAACCAAAAGGACAACACATCAAATAGTGAGCCAATCCAAATGACAGCACACGCGGAGTCAATGACTCAAATATTTTTAAGTTGATTGTTACAGAGTCACACAGCTTGATTCACCACAGATGTATAGCCAGACGTGAATCTTCATCTGCCAAAATATTGTTATTTTTTTGAGCTTGAACAAAAAGACCAACAAAAACAAATAAATATGTCTTATAGTTTGTAATGGAAACTCTCCTTGCCCAGGGGTGTCTACCAACTTCATAGGTTCGGGCACCTTTGATGTAATACTTTAAAATAATAAAATTATGCAACAATTATTATAATATATTCGTTATTACGTTTATTCAAATCATCGAAGAATCCCTAGAACATTTATAGGGTTTGTGCTAAGCCCACTGAAATTCGGTTTTTGCGTATTTTGCATCCTACGTTTATTTTAACATCCCGGTAAATGTATAGACTTTACTTTGGCCAAACCAGCGTTTTCCTAGACTTCTGACAAGATATCATTAACCAGGATCCTCTAAAGATTTTAAAGATGGGAAACATTAATTTACTATATACGCTTTTCTAATCCCAATCACTCAATCGAATCAGACGAACTATTTCCTGATTAACTCACATAGACCTCAAATGAAGCTGCCACAATCATCGTTGATCACTACTATTTTAGTCAATATTTTTCTTTCCCTCCTTAGTTCACCCTAAACAAATTATATTTATTTCCCGATATACACGTAACGTATGTCCCATTATGTATTCGTCATCATTTATTGCTCAAATAACCACATCTAATTTTATTTTAATTTGACGGTAAAAATTTGAATTACAAAATAAAAAGAGTCAAAGCTGACAGTGGGATTCCAGAATTACAGTTATGAGGAAAGACTCAGAAAACCGGACTACAGTATCTAGAGCAGAGAAGAATTCGTACTGACTTAATTCCGGTTTATAAGATGATCAGAGGTACGGATAAATTAGACGATAACAATTTTTTTTCTTCAAAATACATCCACCCACAAGAACAAGAGGGCATAGCTGCAAATTAACTAAAGAGAGGTCCAGATTGGATATTAGGAATTTTTTTTGGGGGTCAGAAAGTGGTGAGTGCTTGGAATGCATTGCCACAAGAGGTAGTGGAGGCAGGGACAATTAATGCATTTCGAAAAGATTGGATGCGCAAAGCTTTTAGAGCAAAGAAATGTAAATATAACTGGTTGTATACAGATTCTGCAGTCTTCTAAACCAGTAAAACGACGTTAAGTTAAGTGTCTCAGGGTCTTCGTCAGGCAGTTTATGCCTTACATAACCACATCTAATTTTATTTTAAACTTAGCGATAAGGCTGAGGTTTCTGTTACTGTCACGCTGTGTATTCCTCAAATACCCGCATCTAATTGCATCTTAAACTTGACCTTGTGTTACTGTTATGCAGTGTATGCCTCCAATAACCACATCTAATTTTATTGTATACTTGAGGCTTATCGTGAAGTATCTCAAGTTTCTATTGCCATGACGCAATTCATGCCTCAAAGAACCACATCTAATGCAATCATAAACTTGACACTCTCGATATCAAGTTTAAGCCTCATATAGACATACCGTTCCCTTCACATAAACTTGACAGTAAATTGTGTCTCATATTTCTCTTACCAAAAAAGTTAAACCTCTAAAGTAACGTTATTGTGAAGTTACCCTCTTGTAATGTTCAAATATTTCATAACAAAATGTGAAAAAAGAACTAACACACATAATAAAAACGCTAAACACACGAACAATAATTTAAAACTGAAATATACTTAAATTGAAATAGTCATCTCTAAAATGTACGATAAATAAGATACTCTATTCTTCATTTTGTTACTTCTAATTCAGGACAGACTAAAATCTTCATGCTACTGTACCCTTATTATTATTTAAAATACTCTATAAATAATGAAATGTCTGAAAAAAGACATAAATGCCACTAATGCATTTGTCCTTAGGAGACTTAGTTCGCAAAGTAGCTAAATTTTTTTTTTAAAGGCACACACTGAAAGACAATTGTTTTTAAATGCTATTAATTACAAAAATTGTTTAGGAATATACGATAAGAAAACATATACACGGATCTGTAAAACAAAATATCGGAACACATGTTAACCGTGTACCTACATATTAACGAACTAAACTTTCACAGTTACTATTTCTAATATTAATTGTCTTTCTTCATCCAATTCAGTGCAGACTAGAATCGTCCAGTTATGTTTCTATTCTTAGTACTAACAGTAATAACGTGTCCATGGTTTCAAACTGTGGGTTTACGTTAGGCCAAGTTATGCTGCAATTTTGAAGATCTAAAACAGCCACCGATAAACTGCAAATTAGAAACTTGATAAGCCAGTTGTATACCTAATACTTGCGGTCAAGAGCAGCGGAGATTTCACAGAATTCCTAGTACGTTGAAAACACGAGCACTTGTGAAATGTCCAGTGAATTAGCTTCTCAGTTTCTGCTCACAAAACACGGGCATGCACATTGTTCAAGCCGATAACGCCACCCCACATCTTTTTTGCGAGGGAGTCGGTATGTCTAACATTAATATTGAATCATTTGCCTTTATTGTCTTTGCAAATGGGTATAAGCTATGCCTGTTCGAGATCCTTCAACGTACGCTCCAACACAAGTCTGACATTCTTGGCTCCAACCCTCGTTCCATGAGAGTTAGTTAAACATCGTGAAAGTGGGCGTGTTTCCAAATTTTCAGCGAAATTTGAGTAAGCGGATTCGTAGAACCGCAGTTCCCCGCCGAGGTTGAGCGTATTGATCCAACCGTATCCCCAGCTGTCACAGATGTCTGTCGAGTCCTTTCAGCGCTGCTGGCCCCGCCTTATTGTTTTTCTGTTACTGAACGAAGACCCAGGGAGGAGAGATTCGGAAACGCTGCGAGCCTTTGAGGTAATATATCTTCTGTAAAATATTCTCCGATAATGTTCCTCCTCCACCCCTGCATCCTCTCCCTCCCGTTTGTCCTCTCTCCAACTCTCACTCTTGTCTCTGTTTTTGGCATCAGCAGTTTGTTTAGAGCGAGATTCTGCCCTGTGTTGACTTGTGTCGAAACATTCGTACACGGCTTCGACTTTAGAGCACCCAACACGCCGCAAACAGGAGCTCGCACAGCCGCCATTTCCGTGAGCTCTGAAACTAGCGGTCTGAGCGTACGCATCTCTTGTACGTAATATGGCTGCAAACTTGAATGATCTTATTTCGTGTGCAGTATCAGAGGATTAGAAGAATAGTTTAAAATGGGAATATAAATACATAGATAGACAGATAGATATACATACGTACGGACAGACAAAACGATAGACAGATAGGTACATATAAATGGAAATATACTTAGATTAGATATAGAGACAGACATACATATATTTAAATAAATAGATTGATAGATAGATGGATAGATAGACAGATAGATAGATAGATAGATAGATAGATAGATAGATAGATAGATAGATAGATAGATAGATAGATAGATAGATAGATAGATAGATAGATAGATAGATAGATAGATAGATAGATAGATAGATAGATAGATGGATGGATGGATGAATGGTTGGAGGATAGATATATAGATTGGTAGATGGATAGATAGGTAGGTAGGTAGGTAGATATATAAATAGATAGATAGATAGATAGATAGATAGATAGATAGATAGATAGATAGATAGATAGATAGATAGATATATATATAGATAGATAGATAGATAGATAGATGGTAAATATTAGATACAGAGAAGGCTTCATTTGAGGAAAAAAAGATACATGAAAAAGTTGTAGCCAAGCAGTAGTTGGGGTATAGAGTTTTTTATAATTGTTATTTTATTTGTGACGAAATGTGATGTATGCCAAAATGGCATACCATTTTTCAATCAGAACTGGAATTGAATACCTTCCCTGCACACTTCGCGAGAAATACAGGCCTAAGCGGTGAATTATTCAACAGCAAACATTTTAAAAGCGGGTCCTACCTTTTGGGGATGAATGCGTTGTGATGATCTACTCTGCATATAGAAACGGTTAATAACTTTGGTGGAGAGTATAGAAGAAAAAGTGGTTAGCGCAGTGGTTAGTGTACTGGCTTTCCAGTCAGGCGATCAAGATTCAATCCCCAGTTCGTGCGTGATTTTTGGTAGACCAAGCCACAGAAAAATCAGGGCAGTAAAAGCGACTGACGTGATGCTGGTTACATAATAATACGCCGCATGGTGTGACGGGATCTTTACTTTTTTTATAGTGGGAAGAGCGGGAGGAAAGACTGTAGGTGGGGTATGTAGAGGGAATATTGTAGGTGGTGAGTATAGAGGGAAGATTGTAGGTGGTGAGTATAGAGGGAAGATTGAAGTTGATGAGTATAGAGGGAAGATTGTAGTTGGTGAGTATAGAGGGAAGATTGTAGGTGGTGAGTATAGAGGTAAGATTGTAGGTGGTGAGTATAGAGGGAAGATTGTAGTTGGTGAGTATAGAGGGAAGATTGTAGGTGGTGAGTATAGAGGTGAGATTGTAGGTGGTGAGTATAGAGGGAAGATTGTAGTTGGTGAGTATAGAGGGAAGATTGTAGTTGGTGAGTTTAGAGGGATTATATAAGTGATAGTATAGAGGGAAGATTGTAGGTGGGGAGCATAGAGAGAAGATTGTAGGTGGTGAATATAGAGGGAAGATTGTAGGTGGTGAGTATAGAGGGAAAATATAGATGGTGAATATAGAGGGAAGATATAGGAGCGGAGTATAGAGGGAAGACATAGATGGTGAGTATAGAGGGAAGATTGTAGGTGGGGAGTATAGGGGGAATATATAGATGGTGAGTATAGAGGGAAGATATAGGTGGTGAGTATTAAGGGAAGATTGTAGGTGGTGAGTATAGAGGGAAGATTGTAGGTGGTGAGTATAGAGGGAAGATATATGTGGTGAGTATAGATGGAAGATATAGCTGGTGAGTATAGATGGAAGATTGTAGGTGGTGAGTATACAGGAAAGATATATGTGGTGAGTATAGAGGGAAGATTGTAGGTGGTGAGTATACAGGGAAGATATATGTGGTGAGTATAGAGGAAATATTGTAGGTGGGGAGTATAGAGGGAAGATTGTAGGTGGTGAGTATAGAGGGAAGATTCTAGGTGGTGAGTATATAGGGAAGATATAGATGGCGAGTATAAAAGGAAGATTGTAGGTGGGGAGTATAGAGGGAAGATTGTAGGTGGTGAGTATAGAGGAAACATATAGGTGGGATGTATAGAGAGAAGATATTGGTGGGGAGTATAGAAGGAGAATATAGGTGGTGAGTATAGAGTGAAGAATAGGTCGTGAGTATAGAGGGAAGATATAGGTCGTGAGTATAGAGAGAAGATATAGGCGGAGAATATAGAGAGAATTTATAGGTGGGGAGTATAGTGGAAAGATTGTAGGTGTGCCTATAGAAGGAAGATATAGGATGGGAGTATGGACGGAAGATTGTAGGTGGTGAATATAGAGGGAAGATTGTAGGTGGTGAGTATAGAGCGAAGATATAGGTGGGGAGTATAGAGGGAAGATTGTAGGTGGTGAGTATAAGGGAAGATTGTAGGTAGTGAGTATAGAGGGAAGATATAGGTGGGGAGTATAGACTGAAGATTGTATGTGGACATATTTTAGGAAAGATTATATATGGGGAGTATAGAACGACGATTGTATGTGGAGGTATCTGAGGGAAGATTTAGGTGGGGAATATAGAGTGAAGACTGTAGGTGGAGATATTTGAGGGAGGATTGTAGGTGGGGAATATGGAGGGAAGACTGTAGGTGGAGATATTTGAGGGAGGATTGTTGGTGGGGAATATAGAGGGAAGACTGTAGGTGGAGATATTTGAGGGAGGATTGTAGGTGGGGAATATGGAGGGAAGACTGTAGGTGGAGATATTTGAGGGAGGATTGTAGGTGGGGAATATAGGGGGGATATTATAGATTTGGAGTATAGAGAGGAGAATGTAGTTGGGAAGTAGAGATGGTAGAATGTATGTGGGACATATAGAGGGAAGATTGTAGGTGGGAAGTATAGAGAGAAGATTGTAGGTAAAGAATATAGAGGGTATATTGTAGTTAGGGAGTATTGAGGAATAAGCGTCTATGCGAAGTATAAAAGGAAGATTGTAAGTAGAGAGTATTGATGGGGAGATTGTAGTTGGTAAGTATAGAGGCAGTGCTGCTGGGGAGTTCAGAGGTGACCTTGTAGGTGCGTAGTTAAGACGGAAGATTGTAGGTGGGGAGTATGAAGATGAGATTGTAGGTTGAAAGTATAGAGAGGAGATTGTAGGAGGGAGAATAGAGGGAGAATGCAAGTGGAGAGTACAGAAAGAAGGTTGTAGATTGGTACAGGTATACAATTGTTGGTAGAGAGTATGGAAATAAGATTATGGGTGGAAATTATAGAGAGGAGAATACATGTGGGGAAAATAGAGGTGAGTATGTGTGTATGGAGAACTAAGGTGAAAATGTAGATGGAGAGAATAATGGAGAGATTGTGGCTGGTTAGTATAGAGAGGAGAATGTTGATGAGAAGTATAGAAAGGAGAATGTTGATGAGAAGTATAGTAGGGAGAATATATGTGCTGAGTATATAGGGGAGAATGTATATGAGGAATGGGTAGTATAGAGATGAGAATGTAGATGAGAAGTATAGTACTGAGAATGTATGTGGTGCGTACAGAGTTGAGAATGTATATGAGGAATGGGAAGTACAGAGGTGAGAATGTAGAAGAGAAGTATAGTAGGGAGAATGTATGTGGTGAGTATAGAGAGGAGAATGTATATGGGTAGTAAAGTGTGGAAAATGTGTATGGGGATCATAGAGTGGAAAATGTGTATGGGGAGTATAGAAAGGAGAATGTGTATGGGGAGTCTAGAGGGTGAATGTGTATGGGGAGTATAGAGGGAGAATGTGTATGAGGAGTATAGAGGGTGAATGTGTATGGGGAGTCTAGAGGGTGAATGTGTATGGGGAGTATAGAGGGAGAATGTGTATGGGGAGTAAAGAGGGGAGAATGTGTATGAGGAGTATAGAGGGTGAATGTGTATGGGGAGTCTAGAGGGTGAATGTGTATGAGGAGTATAGAGGGAGAATGTGTATGGGGATTGTAGAGGGAGAATATATGTGGTGAGTATAGATAGGATAATGTAGATTTGGAGTATGAAGGGGAGAATGTATGTAGTAAGTATAGAGGGGAGAATGTATTTTGGAAGTATATATATGGTGAGTATGGAATTGGAGAATTTATGTTATTAGTGCAGAGTGGAGAATTTATGTGCCGGGTGTGTGGTGGTAGGTGTAAAGGGAATAATTATTATGGGGATGCTGAGATACGACTTTGAATGTAGAGTTTACAGAATAGAATGGAGATGAAAGATTGTCGGGAAATATGAAATTGTGTGATTATAGAGATTAGAAGAATTATGGATGTCGGATTTATATAGAATGATGTGGGCGCAAATGGGGGTCAAATAGGTTGGGCGGTGAGTATTGAAAGAGGAATTCTGGTTGGGAGTAAAGGTAGAAGAATGTGGGTGGGAGTAATTAAAGAAGGATTCTGGCGGTGAGTATTGATGAAGAAAAGAATATGTGTGGAGAGTGTAGATGAAGAGAGAAATGTGTGTGGTTAGTGTAGATGAAGAGAGAAATGTGTGTGGTTAGTGTAGATGAAGAGAGAAATGTGTGTGGTTAGTGTAGATGAAGAGAGAAATGTGTGTGGTTAGTGTAGATGAAGACATAAATGTGTGTGGTTAGTGTAGATGAAGAGAGAAATGTGTGTGGTTAGTGTAGATGAAGAGAGAAATGTGTGTGGTTAGTGTAGATGAAGAGAGAAATGTGTGTGGAGAGTGTAGATGAAGAGAGAAATGTGTGTGGTTAGTGTAATTGGAGGTTGAATCGGAAGAAAACGCGGAGAAGATAAACTTGGTGGAGTATGTAAGTGGGGAGAAGAATTTGGTTAAGGGGTACAGGTGGAGAGAAGAATTTGGTTAAGGGTACAGGTGGAGAGAAGAATTTGGTTAAGGGGTACAGGTGGAGAGAAGAATTTGGTTAAGGGGTACAGGTGGAGAGAAGAATTTGGTTAAGAAGTACAGGTGAAAAGAAGAATTTGGTTAAGGGGTACAGGTGGAGAGAAGAATTTGGTTAAGGAGTACAGATGGAGAGAAAAATTAGAATAAGGAGAACAGAGTTAATTAATTTGGGGGAGGTTGGGGGTTAGGGGTGAGGATGGGGGACCGGAGGTGGGGGGGGGGGGGTAATTTGAGAGAAATATTTTTATATCGTGAATAGATAGACGAATATTGTTGGGTTGGGGGGGGGGGGGGAAGAAGAGAAGATGTGTGTGATTGAAGAGATGTGGAAAAAAAGAATAGTCGGTGTTAAATAGTAGCCCGATGGGGCCTTTGTGTTTGGCAAGGACAAGAATAGTACCTCTGCCTCACAGAGAGCTAGTCGTAAGAGGCGTCTAACTATGTGACATGACACAACACTGGCCATGGAAATGGGGTTTGTTTAGAGCAGCATAGATGGCGCCTAACAGGCTGCGGGACTATTTTGCTGTAATGTTTGGGTATAGTATGATGGACTCACATCGGTTTACCACCTTCCGCGGCACTTGTCCCAAAGTAGCGGGGTAATAAGTCGCACGAGCCTAGCTCGCTAAGCAGGAAATCCTCCTCTCAGCTACATCCACTTTATACCAGAGCTGGGACCTGCGCAGGGTCATCTGTCACTGTAAAAGTACAGGTCGACTAAGAACTAAGAAATAAATAGATTTAAGAATTCATTGATAAAGAAAATAGATTCAGATAAGAAAATGGTTATGAGAAGAGAAAGAAGAATATGGGTGGGAAGTGTAGGTGGTTATACGATTGTGGGTGGGGTGTGTAGGTGGTTAGACGATTGTGGCTTGGGAGTGTAGGTGGTTAGGCGATTCTGGGTTGGGAGTGTAGGTGGTTAGACGTTTTTGTGTGGATAGTATAAGTGGTTAGACGATCGTGGTTTGGGAGTGTAGGTTGTTAGACGATTTTGTATAGTGAGTGTAGGTGGTTAGAAGTTTTTGTGTGGATAGTGTAAGTGGTTAGACGATTGTGGTTTGGGAGTGTAGGTGGTTAGACGATTGTGTGATATGAGTGTTGATGCTGAGAAGATGGTACGATGTGATTGTAGGTGGTTAGACGATTGTGCGATTTTAGTGTAGGTGTTGAGAAGATTTTGCAATCTGAGTGTAGTTGTGGAGAAGATTTTGGGATGTAAGTGTAGGTGCATAGCCGATTTTGCGTTGTGAGTGTAGGTGAAGAGAAGATTTTGCAGTGTGAGTGTAGGTGAAGAGAAGATTTTGCGATGTAAATGTAGGTGCATAGAAGGTTGTGCGATTCGATTATAGGTGTAGAGATTTTCCGATGGGAGTGTAGGTGCTCAGCTCATTTTGCCGCGTGAGTGTAGGTGCCAAAAAGATTTTGCGTTGTCAATGTAGGTAAAGAGACGATGTTGTGGTGGGAGTGTAGGGACAAAGACGCGTTTGGGTTGGGCGTGTAGGGACAGAGAAGAATTTGGGTTGGGAGTGTGGGGACAGAGAAGAATTTGGGTTGGGAGTGTAGGGACAGAGAAGCGTTTGGGTTGGGAGTGTAGGGACAGAGAAGAATTTGGGTTGGAAGTGTAGGGACAGAGAAGCGTTTGGGTTGGGAGTGTGGGGACAGAGAAGCGTTTGGGTTGGGAGTGTGGGGACAGAGAAGCGTTTGGGTTGGGAGTGTAGGGACAGAGAAGCGTTTGGATTGGGAGTGTGGGGACAGAGAAGCGTTTGGGTTGGGAGTGTGGGGACAGAGAAGCGTTTGGGTTGGGAGTGTAGGGACAGAGAAGCGTTTGGGTTGGGAGTGTAGGGACAGAGAAGAATTTGGGTTGGGAGTGTGGGGACAGAGAAGCGTTTGGGTTGGGAGTGTAAGGACAGAGAAGCGTTTGGGTTGGGAGTGTAGGGACAGAGAACCCTTTGGGTTTGGAGTGTAGGGACAGAGAAGCGTTTGGGTTGGGAGTGTAGGGACAGAGAAGCGTTTGGGTTGGGAGTGTGGGGACAGAGAAGCGTTTGGGTTGGGAGTGTAGGGACAGAGAAGCGTTTGGGTTTGGAGTGTGGGGACAGAGAAGCGTTTGGGTTGGGAGTGTAGGGACAGAGAAGCGTTTGGGTTGGGAGTGTAGGGACAGAGAAGCGTATGGGTTGGGAGTGTAGGGACAGAGAAGCATTTGGGTTGGGAGGGTGGGGACAGAGAAGCGTTTGGGTTGGGAGTGTAGGGACAGAGAAGCGTTTGGGTTGGGAGTGTAGGGACAGAGAAGCGTTTGGGTTGGGAGTGTGGGGACAGAGAAGAATTTGATTTGGGAGTGTAAGTGCAGAGAAGCGTTTCGCTGGGTGTGTAGGTGCAGAGAATCGTTTGGTTGAGAGTGTAGGGGCAGAGAAGCGTTTGTTTGAAGTGTAGGGGCAGAGAAGCGTTTGGTTTGAGGTGTAGAGACAGAGAAGCGTTTGGGTGCAGGTGTTGGGGCAGAGAAGCGTTTGGTTGAAGTGTAGGGGCAGAGAAGCGTTTGGTTGAAGTGTAGGGGCAGAGAAGCGTTTGGTTGGAGGTGTAGGGACAGAGAAACGTTTGGGTGCAGGTTTAGGGACATAGAAGCGTTTGGTTGGAATTGTAGGGACAGAGAAGCGTTTGGTTGGACGTGTAGCGGCAGAGAAGCGTTTGGTTGGAGGTGTAGCGGCAGAGAAGCATTTGGTTGGAGGTGTAGGTGCAGAGAAGCGTTTGATTGGACGTGTAGGGGCAGAGAAGCGTTTGGTTGGACGTGTAGGGGCAGAGAAGCGTTTGGTTGGACGTGTAGGGACAGAGAAGCGTTTGGGTGCAGGTGTAGGGGCAGAGAAGATTGTGTGCTGGAAGTGTTGGTGGAGAGAATATTTTGCGGGGAAGTTAATGTGCAAAGAATATTTTGCGGTGAGTGTGTAGATGGAGTGAATGCTCTGAGAGTTGGAATTAGAGAGATTTTGCCTTGGGAGTGCTGATTGAGAGAATGCACAGGATTTGGAATTAGAGAGAAGATTTTGCTTTGGGAGACTCCATGGAGAGAATGCTCTGGGAGTTGGAATCAGAGATAAGATTTTGCGTTGGGAGTGTAGATGGGGAGAATGATCTAGGAGTTAGAATTAGAGGGACGATTTTGCGTTGGGAGTGTAGATGGAGAGAATGCTCTGGGAGTTAGAATTAGAGAGAAGATTTTGCGTTGGGAGTGTAGATGGAGAGAATGCTCTGGGAGTTAGAATTAGAGAGAAGATTTTGCGTTGGGAGTGTAGACGAAGAGAGTATGTTGCATGGGAAGTTGATGTGTAGCGAAAAAGTCTGGGAGCAGAGAACTTACCTAGCTATCCAAATCATCGTCTCTTTGGCTAACATATCGCTATTCCAACCTATAGGCGAAGTCTGTGAAAATAAACCCTGTAAAATGTATTTCAATCCTTTCGTGAAATAAAACCATATAAACGAAGGCCATCTAGAGATCAAATGACAATATAAAAACACCATTGCTGACAGAAAAATTCTCTTCTCATCAAAGTAAAAATCGGTCTCCCAGACGTGCGCATGTGGAAAGGATAAATTAACAAGTAAGCCATGTTCTTTTTTAAAGAGGAGCAGTGTGGCAGCATGGCCTTCCCCAACCGAATTACGTGCTAAACTGTATGGCGACGAGAGAAGTCTGGGGAAGGCCGTCGAGTTTATGGTCGAAAAAGATGCTGTTATTTAAGGGTAAATTGTTTTGTGACGAGAAATACCTAACATACCCTCAAGTTTATTATGGAAATAATACGGGTTTATTTGAGGGAAAAAAACAGTCTTGCGACCGGAGAAGCCTGTGACAGACCGTCAAGTTTATGACAGAAATATAATCGGTTATCTGAGGGTTATTTTGTATTGCGGCGAGAGAGCCTGTCATAGACCATGAAGTATATTAAGGAAATCGATGTGGTTATTTTACCGGTAACGTGTATTGTGACGAGATAGACCGGTGACAGAGCGCCACGTTTATTACGGAAATATATGCTTGTTATTTGAGGAATAAACTGAATAGTGACCAGAGAAAAGCCCCTGACAGATCGACAAGTTAATGAGAGAAATACATGTGGTTATTTGAGGAATAAACTGAATAGTGGCGAGAGAAGCTTCTGATAGAACAAGTTTATGAGAGTAATAGATGTGACTACATTATCGATAACATGTCTCGCCACGAGAGAAGTCTGATACAGACCGACAAGTTTATGACGGAAATCGATGTAACGATTGATACCCTTTCTAGCCACGAGAGAAGTCTGATACAGACCGACAAATTTACGATGGAAATAGATGTAACAACTTGATTGATAACCTTTCTAGCCACAAAGGAAGCCTGTGACAGACCGCAAAGTTTATGATGAAAATAGATGTGGTTATTTTGGAACGGAAAACATAGAGAAAAACTAAGTTAAACTTGTTATCCAGACAACAGAGCCACCAAATATATGCATACAGTATTCACAAAGCTGTCAGAACAGTGTACTAGTACTAAAATCTAGGGCGCCGTTGATAATCGTAACACGGCATTACATTTGAAAGATTTATCAGTGGGTATCAAGGTCCAGCACAAATTTGTTGTGCTTTCTTCTTCTTTTTCTCCTTCTTCATCTACTTCCTCTTCTTCTTCTTCTTCTTTTTCTTCTTCTTCTTCTTCTTCTTTCTTCTTCTCCTTCTTCTTCGTTCTTTTTCTTCTTCTTCTTAATTGTCTTCTTCTGTCTTCCTCTTTTCTCCCTTGTCTTCCTCTTCTTCTTCTACTTCGTCTGCTACATCTTCTTCTATTTCTTCGTTTTTAGCCTCCAGTTCGTTCTCTTTCTCATCTTATCGTACTTCTATGTTTCTTTTCCCCCTACCTCTCCTCCTCCTCCTCCTTTTACTCCTCCCTGTGTTTGAAAATTCTTCTTTTTCTCATTGACCTTATCTTTCTCCTCCTCTTGCTCATTCTCCTTCTCCTCCTTTGTTTTCCTTTCATCCTCCTTCTCATTCTTCTACTTCTTGTTCTTTTTCTAATTCTTATATATCTACTCCCTTTTGTTGATCTTCTTCTTCATATTCTTGTCCTTCTTCTTCTTCCAGCTCACAAATAAACTAGTTATTCATACGTATATTTATCTGTCATTCTATAGAATGATGTTTCTAGAACTGTCTGCACACTCAAGATGATAATGCACATGTATCTAGTGCACGCGTTGTGAATGTCGTGGCACGCAGGTGAGAATACTAGCCCATACGTGGATCAGTATAGATAGTAAGGTAACAGGAAGGGTAGTCTCATAACATACACCGCTGTCAGGGATGAAGTTGTTCATACTTTCTTGTACACAGTTTTTGCGTTTTTAAAAACAGTTTATTTATAAGGAACGTGTGGCCGAATGGTTTCGAGGCCTGCCTGCCGACAAGGAGGGCAGCGGTTCGAATCCCCGGTATGGTATATGTTGTTTTTCTGGTGGGGGCGAAATAAACAAACATAGCCAGCACACGACGTGGCGACAGCAGTGGTGAAGCGGCCTGTAGTTCTCAGCCTTTAAACCCCCTTGACTACCCTAGCAGTGTATTCCAGTTTTTGTTAATTTTTTAAAATTTAAAATGTAATGTTCTCTTTTTTTGTTGTCATTCGATCCATAAGTCAAGTAACCATGTACAGGTAGGTCAACTAGAACGTGTCGATAAGAGGCAATAAATGACTTAACTACGCTGCAAGAATAGGTGATTCTTTCCTTATATACGCAGACTCATATGTATACCAGAGGTGGAGTGTGGAAAACAGTGATTGGGTGCTCCCCTTATACCTTATACCGATTAAATGGTTCCTCTAACGTTGCCGCACACAATGTATTCTCAGTGCAGGTGGGTAGGTAGATAGATAGGTAAGTACGTAGGTAGGTAGGTAGGTAGGTAGATATATAGAGACGAGAGGCTTGTTTTCCATCATTTATATTAATGACCTACTTTAAGAGCTGGTGGGCAGGGACATCCTCGACAAGGCTAGTCACATTAACAAGAAGAACCCAACGGCGACGGTTTATTATAGTAATGGTGATCTCGATGCCTGTCCATTGGCTGACATCGTCGCTTGAGATATATACACACACATACATACATACATACATACATACACACACAGGCACGCAAGCACGTATGTTCGTATGCACGCACGCACATACACAGATACATATATACATAACAGACGTTCTTCGCAAGCGATAATTACAGTAGCAGTGTACAATGTCGTGTTGCAGCTCACCGGTCAGTCCGGAGGATGCTGTATGGCACGACAACCCATTCCACATGTGCATCATTTAAGAACAGGGTTGGAATTATGAGTGTCAGTTGTCCTGTCTTTTAGTTGAGTGTGCCCTCTCTCGGAGATATTGTGTACCTCGGCAATGGAGACGCCTCTGATGTTGGTTTTACGCGACGACTCGCCGGCTTGTTGTAGTCACTCCCATGGGTTTACATCGGTGTTGATAGTGTCAATAAAAGTTGTCAAAACTCAACAAACAGGGATATACAGGGGTATACGGGGGCATACATGGATATACAGGGATATACAGGGACAGACAGTAACACACGTGGACATCCAGGGACATTCTGGGATATTCAGGGATATACGTGGACATACATGAACATACGGGGACCTACAGGGACATTCGGGGACATACAGGGACATTCGGGGACATCCAGGGACATACATGAACATACAGGGACGTACGGGGTCATACAGGGACATACAGGGACATACAGGGACATACGTGGACATACATGGACATGCAGGGACATAAACGGACTTTGACATTTGCAGAGGACATCTAAATATATAGAACTGGTTCAGGCGGTCATGAATTGGTCAAGTGCATCAAGGAAAAGTTACAGGCTATCGTACAGTGGTGTGATAACTCTAGTTCCCAGATCAATCCAAACAAGGCTTGCATGATGTGATGCTTTTTGAAACACTCTATAGTAACGGCTGAATTCGAGAGCATCACATTTAAAAGATGCAATATTGACAGGGCCGACAGGTTGAAATAACTCGGAGTGACATTTGATCGCAGTTTCTCATATAATTGCATGTTTACCCGACCAAACAAAGATGTACGCGACGGCTAGGAGCACTCACGACTATGGTTGCTAACAATGCTAACAATGCTAACAATGCTAACAACTTGCAACAGCTCCTGTTATTGCTCTTGTTCCGTCAATGGAGGCAGGGACACATAATGCATTTAAGAATAGATTGGTTGCACATTGCTTTTAGATCAAGGAAATGTAAATGAAACTGGTTTTGCATAGTCTTCTAAACCAGTATAAAAACGTTAAGATTATGTGGCGGTTATTGATTTGCAGACTGATTATCCTATCAAGAACACAATGTGAAAGGTTGGAAGGCATTCAGAATGAAGGTATGCAGCTAGCTCGGGGCTGCACTAGAGATACCCAGCTTGTGAAGATGCGGTGCAGGATAGGCATTTGACAATTCTCTTTCACAGCCCATGGGCATTACTACCTTCCTGGAATTTGTTGACGATCTTAGTGAATCTGCTAGGGCTACCATATTTCCCCATGACCTTCCAAAGTCCATCTTTCTTGACGGTGTCAAATGCCTCTATCAAATCTATGAAAGGGATCAGGATGCTGAGCAGCGACCCATAGCTGCAATGACCCTTCTACACCTCCACGCGGTGATCCTGGATAACAGGCTGCAGTAGAGCAGACCGGCTAAGGAGAAGGGATCGAAGAGGGAATGCTAACCTGGTACTAAAAAAAATTGTTGCTGAAGTCGGATGTGTTGAACCCAAAGATGCAAATATCGCAGTCAAGCTGTAAACTACGACACAACGCATTCCGTTCTTTTGGACTACATTCTGCTACTTAAGCCCTTTTAGGGTTTGGTAGCGGGAGATTGAGAACGAACGAAGCCAAGCAAATCCAAATCTACGAAAGTCTTGTATAGAGTTGCATACGAGGGTTGAGGGTCATAAACTGTCTTTAAAATGTCATCAAAGAGTTTTGAGTCAATTATGTCCGCATAGCATTGAATGTCATCTGACTTGATGCTCAGCCACGTGGCAATTCTGTGGAGCTTGTCTTAAACCACTCTACGTATGGTTGGGAGCGCTAACCTTCTGTAACTTCTCTTGGACCACTCTACGTAGGGTTGGGACGGCAAACCTTCTGGGACTTCTCTTGGACAACTCTACGTAGGGTTGGGACGGCAAACCTTCTGGGACTTTTCTTGGACCACTCTACGTAGGGTTGGGACGGCAAACCTTCTGGGACTTCTCTTGGACAACTCTACGTAGGGTTGGGAGCGCTAACCTTCTGGGACTTCTCTTGGACCACTCTACGTAGAGTTGGGACGGCCAACCTTCTGTAACTTCTCTTGGACCACTATACATAGAGTTGGGACGGCCAACCTTCTGTAACTTCTCTTGGACCACTATAAATAGAGTTGGGACGGCAAACCTTCTGGGACTTCTCTTGGACCACTATACGTATGGTTTGGAGGGCCATATTTCTGTAACTTCTCTTGGACCACTCTACGTAGAGTTGGGACGGCCAACCTTCTGTAACTTCTCTTGGACCACTATACATAGAGTTGGGACGGCCAACCTTCTGTAACTTCTCTTGGACCACTATACATAGAGATGGGACGGCCAACCTTCTGTAACTTCTCTTGGACCACTATACATAGAATTGGGACGGCAAACCTTCTGGGACTTCTCTTGGGCCACTATACGTATGGTTTGGAGGGCCATATTTCTGTAACTTCTCTTGGACCACTCCTCGTATGGTTGGGAGGGCCATATTTCTGTAACTTCTCTTGGACCACTCCTCGTATGGTTGGGAGGGCCATATTTCTGTAACTTCTCTTGGACCACTCTACGTAGGGTTGGGAGCGCTAACCTTCTGTAACTTCTCTTGGATCACTCTACGTAGGGTTGGGAGCGCTAACCTTCTGGGACTTCTCTTGGACCACTCTACGTAGAGTTGGGACGGCCAACCTTCTGTAACTTCTCTTGGACCACTATACATAGAGTTGGGACGGCCAACCTTCTGTAACTTCTCTTGGACCACTATACATAGAGATGGGACGGCCAACCTTCTGTAACTTCTCTTGGACCACTATACATAGAGTTGAGACGGCAAACCTTCTGGGACTTCTCTTGGACCACTATACGTATGGTTTGGAGGGCCATATTTCTGTAACTTCTCTTGGACCACTCCTCGTATGGTTGGGAGGGCCATATTTCTGTAATTTCTCTTGGACCACTCTACGTATCGTTGGGAGGGCCATATTTTTGTAGCTTCATTTGGACCACGCTACGTTTGGTTGGGAGGGCCATCTTTCTGCCTGCAGACAATGTGTCCCTTTGATGAGTTCGACATAGCTCACGTTTGTTTTTGATACATACACACATACATACATACACACATACACAGCATGCACGCACGTACGTGCATACATACACACATAGTCAGATACTTATTTACACACATTCAGACGTACATACGCACACACATACGTAGATACAACACACAATCACGCACGCACATACATAAATACATACACACATACGCACAGACATACATAGGTAATTACTTATATACATAAATCCATCGATCCATAGATATATACATTCATACATACATACATACATACATTTATTCATACATACATACATACACATACATACACATATACATACATATATACATACATACATACATACATACATACGCACATACATATATATATATATATATTTATATATATATATATATATATATATATATATATATATATATATATATATATATATACATAAATACAAACATACATACATATATACACCCACACTTACCTTCATATATATAATAACATAGTTACAATACATACTTACATCCTTGCATACATACGCACATGCATACATACGTTGTATACGAGTAATCGTACACACATAAACAAATGTATTTACCCAAAGGTACACAGACACACACACACACACACACACACACACACACACTTGCAATCACTTCAGAAATTTCCCCATGTGCCTCACAGCTGCCTATGGATGGCTCAAGCAGACTGCAATCAATTGGACAATATCGTAAAAACGCCACGACAGAACTATTAACCCAGGCGTACATAACATACGAGGTACCATGTATACAAATATCTTCTGGAGCGAGCCACGCACAGACAGACACACGCCATCCCATTCATTCTATCTAAAATCACAGTCCATAAACACTGCTATTTCAAGAGGCCATCGGGAGTACCGCTCTATCTTGAAGAAGCCTTGCGCCCAAGTGTGTGGGAGATCAGCGCCTGATAGGAGAATTGTAAATTGGTGAGTAATTGGGCCTAATCTACTCTTTCGTTCGCATTCAAGTATTTTTGTGCGCCTTCCTGGTTTTATGCGCGAAAACAAATCTTCTGTGAAGTACTTTTCCTGAAGTTGGGTTATTTTTGTTCGGCATGTGTTACATTACCTCCGGTCGATTCACAAACAGGGCAATTTCTCGCCTGTAAATAGCAAATTGCTGTGTTGACGTTTCCGAAGAGGTTGTTGTCAAACCAAAAGCTCATCTCACTAGAGTCCTACCTCGTCTTTTTGTGATTTTTTTGAAAGGGTGATGATTATCTGTTTGATTATCTCCCCCATGTAGTCGCTTGGTCGTCAGGAGGCGTCTTAATTCCTTCTGTGCGCAGGCGTCAACAGTTCTGACGTATCCACTTCCGCTTGTGGCCGGATCGTACCAACAAATCAGGGCGGGTTGAATAAAAATCCGCAAAAGGTACCCTCCACATCTGACATTGCCGTCAGGGATGACGTGTTTGACACTCCATTCTACTAGGTTTTATCCTTTAAAAAAAATATGTTTGCAACAGAAACGACTGCTCTTTAATTGTTTCTGACTTCAGCAGTGAACAGAGGAAAATATTTTTTTAAGAACCAAAAATTAGGTAATGGGAATTATTTTTTGTTATGACTCACGCACGAGCTGTGATATAAACCTTCCTGGTTACCTTACTGTAATATCCGTTCCTATGTTTACATTGTTACTGTCGTGGCCCGTTTGTTATTTTCGTTTGTGTTTTTATTTATCTCCAATAAAGACCTTATGAATGGGAGGATCTTGTATTTTTTTTTCCGTTCCAGTATCTGAATAATACATGCAAACTATATTTTTCTTCTTCGTGACCAAATAAGACTGCATGTAGTTGGAATAAAGAACAATGAATATCAAGCTATTTATGAGCTGAAACAAAATACTACGGTCTGAGATTCTTCTTCTTCTTCTTCGTACGCAGTCAGACAGTAACCATTATTTTTTCGAAAAAGCGGCGGTCATCCTGAGGCTGTCGCCGCTGCCATAGAGCTTGTCTTGCAGTTCCACTGGTGATGGCCACATCTGCTCTCTCTGATCCTCGTATGTCGGGCAGTTCTGCAGCAGATGTTCAGCGGTCATTTTACCGGTACCGCACGGGCATTCGTCGGTACCACCTATCTTCCATTTGTTGAATAGGTGGTACCTCAGTCTATTGTGGCCAGTGCGAAGTCTGAAGACAACAACCTGCTCTCTTCGGTTCAACTGGTAATAGGCATCGTTTTTGGTGTAACCAGTATGTTCGGTTTCCCATTTGGTCCTGTATCTGGCTTTGATAAGCTGTTTTGACTCTTCGTACGTCATACTAGTATCTGTTTGTGGTAGTCTTGCACCTTCTTTTGCCAGTCTGTCTGCCTCCTCGTTGCCTTGGATGTTGCAGTGTGATGGGACCCACTGTACCACTACCCTTTTTGGTGCGGACTGCTGGCATAGTTTGCAGAGTGCTGCTCTTAAGTCATTAAGCTCAGTGTTTTTCTGGCTTTTTAGCGCTGTGACTACGGCGAGAGCATCTGTAAGCAGGACTATATGGCTTTCGTTTTCTTTGTGTGTCACCATTTCTTCCACTGCCGCCCTCAGTGCCTCTGCCTCCGCTCTGAAATTGCGTGTGTACTTACCAGTAGCGAATGACAGGTCTGAGATTGAAAGTGACATGTCTTCGCTAGTATAATCCAGAAAGTTGAATGTAGATTGCCTTTGCCAGTAGAATCCAGAAAGGCAAACCTTTAACAAAACCAAAAAAAGCTGGAAGGAGGGAGGGGGGGGGGGGGTTGGTGGGTGTCGGGAATGGGAGAAAGGTGGAGAGGGAGGGGGATTATATGGCCTGTACCTTTGCATTCGTTGCCTTCACTAAAATTATAAAGTTGTCATCAGGTCTTCATTCATTGCTCGATAAACATGAGCGTGCTGAGACAACACATGTCTCTTGTCATGGAGTGGAAGGCGCCAAATCACTTGGTCATTCAGTCTCGACGATTCTCGCTGGAGATTGATCAAGTTTGCGTCTCTGGGATTAAATCGGGTTCGTGCCTGCTTGTTGTAAGAAAAATGTGTTCTCTTCTTCTTCTTCCTCGTTCATTTTTAGACCTCAACTTCAATGACTCTAACGAAGGCAGCAGTCGACTCAAGGCTCTGTACGCTTCCATACAGCTTCACGTGGAAGGACACTGGCTGCTGCCAAATGCTACTTCTTTTGTCGGTATACAGTAGACAGGACTGCAAAATATGTTCTGCCTTCATGGGGGCTGTGCCGCAGGCACAAAGGTCTGTAGTGACAATCTTGAACTTGTTCTACAGATGGCATCTAAGTCAGTTCTGTCCTGTGCGTAGCCGGAGAATGATCACCTGGTCATGCCTGGAGAGTTGATGGTAAGCATCGTTTTCTATGTGGCCAAGGTGGTCCTTTTTCCACCCTCTGAGTGGCATAGTGAACGCAGTGCTTGTTTTCGCGAAAACAGTAACCAACTCGCTTCCCAGTACTGACACGTTCCTGCCTTCTCCTTTAGACTTCCTGCTGCACGTGAAACATTGAGCCCTAACAACTTCCCCTCTTCCACGTACAGGAATATGTATAGTTGCAGCTTCAGTACCAATGGTTTGACATAATGAGATTGCTAGTCTCTGTATTTGGTCTTCTACATAGTTATTGTTGATGTTGTTGTTGTTGTTGTTGTTGTTGTTGTTGTTGTTGATGTTGTTCTTGAATGTCAATTATGAGTAAGTTGTTGTTTGTTGTTGTTTAATGCCTCGAATGAGTAAGTACCTTTTTTGTGCAAGGAGAAAGACTAAAGTCTGGTCAGGCAAAATATAGTGATTAGACATGTTAGTCAGGGTCAGGCAACAAATATTGGCCAAGATCCTTACCTTGGCTTACTGGTAGCCTTCCCTGGAAACTGGCTGTTTTTGTGGCAGCCTGGCTAGCGAGGTGAACGATCGACGTGATCTCTGTGGTAGTGAGTGAAACGTGTCTGTCATTGACCAAGTTGTCCGTCACTGACCAAGTTGTCCGTCATTCATCAAGTTGTCCGTCATTGATCAAATTGTCCATCATTGATCAAATTGTCCATCATTGATAAAGTTTTCCGTCATTGATCAAATTGTCTATCTTTGATCAAATTGTCCATCATTGATCAAATTGTCCATCCTTGATCAAATTGTCCATCATTCATCAAACTGTCCATCATTCATCATTTTGTCATTCATTGAGCAAATTGTGCGTCATTGACCAAATTGTTAGTCATTGACCAAATTGTTCGTCATTGACCAAATTGTCCGGCATTGACGAAGTTGTCCATCATTGATTAAGTTGTTATTGACAAAAAAAGACAATATCAACATAGATTATTTAAAATCCAAGACATGGCAGCAACATAGACAAAACAACAGCAACAACTAGGACTGGACAACAATAACATAAACAAAACGACGTTCCTGACAAGATAGCAATAACATAGACGAAAAGGATATCCAGGGAAAGAAAGCAATAATATTTACAAAACAACAGCATCAAGAACAAGACAACAACAACATAGACAAAACAAAATGCAGCAAAAGACAACAACAACATAGACAAACCATCAGATTCAAAGACATGACAACAAAATAGACAAAGACCAAATAAACTCTTTTTAAAATGCCGACTTGCCAAAGAGAACACATCTGTGCGTCTGCTCCCTGATCGTGTTTTTCAATCTGACATTTCGTTGAATGAGAAATTAAGTTTCACTGTTGCGAGAACATAGCCTTAGCCGTTACGCCTCATGAAATAAGCACTGAGAAAATGAAATAAGCACTGAGAAATTGAAATAAGCACCGAGAAAGTGGAAAGGCACCGATCTCAGGATTGAGAAACCAGCTACAGAAGAATATTATTGCTATTTTAATACATGAACGATCCCAATCTCCATCATCAAGAGATGGCAGTCTGGCCTTGGCGATAACAGGGTGATGAACCTGCCATCATGGAATTATTGTATCTTTACTCAAAAACGTGCATGGGACCTCCGATGAAGCTGGAGTCCTTGCTGGAAGTACAGTCAAAGCATTTGTTTGAAGAGCTTTTGATATTAAGATTTATGTAGTATTTTGATTACAATGATGAGGTAACCAGTCGCATTGACAACCCTTCTAAGGATTTCAAATTGCGGATTCTCATTTTTCAAATTCCAAAGAAAACTAATTATCCCTTCTTTTACTCGTGTTTCATATACAGTCTCTTCTTCTTCTTAATTTTCTTCATTCTTCTTCTTCTTCTTCTTCTTCTTCTTCTTCTTCTTCTTCTTCTTCTTCCTCTTCTTCTTCTTCTTCTTCTTCTTCTTCTTCAGCTACTACTACTATTCATCTACTTCTTCTTATTCTTCGCTTTTTTCTTCTTCGTATTCCTTTTCTTTGGCATTGGTCCTGAAAATGACACCTATACGTTATGTAGTGGTTGAAGCGAGGCTGCGATAGCTGCCCCTTTCGTCCCTTAACACAAACAGTTTCTGCACCGCATTATTCGGAACAAATGTGCTTTTCCTGTTCCATCCCTGCTCTCTTGGATAGACTGGTTATAGTCTGTTTCCAGGGCCGTTATGGCTGGTTTTTATTGTGTTTGAAATCCAGCCTCTGACACGAGAGGGGCCGTATGACGATTTATTGTTATCAAGTAACCAAGTTGCGCCTTGATGTTTTCAAATCCTTCATTTTTGCATTCTTTCTTTATTATATGATTCGAAATTTTATTATGGTTGTGGTACATTGTCCCTGATGAAGATCTATTGGTCGAAACGCAGGTTTCGTTTGTGTTTCCGTCTCAGTGCGGTAACTGACCAGATACTTTTATTGTATGGTTTTATACTTTCCAGGACCGCCGCTTGGAGGCGAAATTAATCTTAGTCAACTCTGGTTATCTCCCCTGGCTCAAGGAACAAGGTATGAGTTAGTGGCTGCAGTCAGCCTCCAGTTTCAGGGTAATACGGCCCTCAAGACAACCTAGCTAGAAATGGGTACCACTGTCACTGTAATGGTAGGAACAGTAAGGGTAGAAACAGACACATCACCTTAACATATATGAAGAGGCTCAGTGTTCTCGAGGAAGTTGCCCGTCTCTGGTGCTGGAGGTCGCACGGTGGAGAACTGGATGGCTTTCCCTATGAATTTTTATGATTCAACTCTCCTGATCTCTGGATAGTGAGATCGGACTTCCGTGATCAGTGTCAAACACATTAAAAATCCCTTGGCAGTTAGAAATTGAAAAAGAGTAGGTTTAATGGCGCTGCCCGGACAAAATAAGAAAAGTTGTAAAATGAAGTTGTAAAATACCTACTACGTATGGCCGAAGAATTCGGCTACCTGGCAACAGACATTAACATACCCATAACTAAGGCACTCATCGTGACAGTCGCGCAAGTCGTACTTAAGAAAGTACAGAAGGGATGGCTTAGGTACGAGTGTATATCTGCTGTTGAGGCCTCAAACCTCCAGGCGTCGACCTGGAAATACTGCCCTGCTCATGCCGGGGTTCAGGGCAATGAAAGAGCTGACATCTTGGCTTCACAAGCTCCCATCATGGGCACATTAGTGATGGATAGAAGTGACAGTTTGAAATAAATCTATGGCATTCTGTTGGATGAGGACACCACAATAGATGAAGTAGCAATCCACTGACTGCGAAGTTTCGAGGTTCGAGCGGAGTGGGGCTCATGGGAGGACGGCGCATGAGAGTGTACAACCAGCGAGCTACAGGGACCATCAGTATCCATATCTAACGCTATTTGGTGAGAGAGACTGGGGACCTATGGGTCTGCCGGAGTGCAGTGACGTCGATTCTTAGAAACAGAAACATGCCTGTTTGAATACCAGGTATCCAAGTATTCCAAGTATATATACAGCAGAGATCTATATCAATGAAGTCTCTAACACTTAATCACTGGCAGTAGTGATGACCTAAACCTCTCCATATTGTAGCACTAAATATATCGGGAAGGTAGCCGGGCATGTATGCGTAAAGGTAAGCATCGTTGTGTTTATGGCGTGAAACAGTTACTGTGCCATCACCTATGCATGTTTGTATCTACTGATTGTTCCGTTTTTAAGGTATTGTTTCTAGAGATTTCTTTTATTTCTGTATCGTATATCTGGTAGTGGTTTTAGTCATAAGCCATAAGCGATCCATTTCTCGAAAATGCAGCTACTCTTGTTCTGGTCCCAACCCTGTGTCCGGTCGTGTAGTTTTATCACAAAATGGCCAGTTGTCGATTGGATTGTTCATGCCCCCTGACGAAGCCCCAGTGTGGTCATACTGCCGCTGTGAGGGCATGAGCTGTTCGTTCTTGGGTTGACACTGACCATCTTTTTTCCTGGTCAGCCGAACAGACTTTAGCAGTGTCGTTGGTTTCACTTCTTCTGTCTGGCAGCTCCTCTGCCTCAGAAATAATTTATTTACATGTAAATTGGCTGCCACTTGGGTAAGTGCGCTGATGAGGATGTTGGAATAGGGTATTCTATATGATATATCCGCGAAAAGCGGGCTCTGAAAGGAATATTTAAAGTTAAAGTTTCGGCTAAGCGAGTATAGTAACTCGGTCACAATGACCTACATCAATCAACGACAAGGACGTCAACACGGCGTAAACGCAAGATGTGGAGTTTTAGGTAGGATTAAATTTAGTTCTCATGCTGATGAATAAAACAAAAACACACATATTGAATAGCCATTTGGGATCAAGATGCTGAGCAGCGCATGAGCTGCAGTGGTCAGCGACCCATAGCTGACTGCTAGCGTCAGGGCTAGCGAACCATAGCTGCCAAGACTCTTCTACACCTCCACGCGGTGATCCTGGATAACAGACTGCAGCAGGGCAGACTGTCTGGCCAAGGAGAAGGGATCGAAGAGGGAATGCTAACCCAGTACTCAAAAATTGCTTGCTGAAGTCGGACGTGTTGGACCGAAAGGTGCAAAAATCGCAACCAAGCTGTAAACAATGACACAACGCATTCAGTTCTCTGGACTACATTCTGCTAATTACCCTTTCAGGGTTTGGTAGTGGGAGATTGAGAACGAACGAAGAAGAAGAAGAAGAAGAATAGCCATTTATACGTGCTAAAAATGGGTCCATCGCCATTGTGTATGTGCGGGCAGGCGGAATAGACATCCGAACATATTCTGCAAGACTGGTATGTGCTTAGCCAATTGTGTACTGAGCACTTGCCCACGGAGACGAATATCCACACAAAGCTATTTGGAAGCCCCGAAGAACTCTTTTATCCAAAGAACTGGACTTTACGTACAAGAAAAAGCGTGCGAACGAGCAGAAGAAGAGAACAAGAAGAAGAAGAAAAAGAAGAAGAAGAATTTCAAAAAAGAAGGAGAAGAAGGAGAAGAAGGAGAAGAAGAAGAAGAAGAAGAACAACAACAACAAGACAAAAAATAAAAGGAAAAAGAAGAAGAAAAAGAAAAAGAAAATGAAAAAGACAAAAAAGAAGAAGAAAAAGAAGAAGAAGAAGAATAGAACAAGAAGAAGATACAATGCTGAAACCGATGCTGGATGGAAAGGTGGACGGAAGGCGGGCAAGACGAAGACAGCAATGTAAGGGATGTACTGACAGTCTGTCAGAGATTACCGTCATGACAGAAGACATTTCATGATGGAGATCCATTGTATCCAACTTTGGATATGGAGATCCATTGTATCCAACCTTGGATATGGAGATCTTACTCGACATCATTATTGATTGCTCTCTTGACCTACTTATTTGTCCGTTCTCTTGTGTTGCTAATCGATGTGAACATTTTCTGTTACCTTCCTTAAGACAAGTGTGTGACATCTGTTGTTGCAAGACTCGCGTCGTTGTAGTATTTCTGTTCTTTCATCTATCCAACTGCCTCTCGGTCTTCTTCATGACATGTAACCTTACCTTCTTGTATTGTTATCGGGCAGTTACAGGTGACGATATCACATTATCAGTGACCGAACTGTCATTTTTTCTCGGTTTGGATATAAACTCACCGCTATGAGTAATTAATACCATATTTATAATGTCATCATTTATCATGTTAGCTCTGATATGGAGAACTGAGACATTAGTCCGGTCAGACATAACATATTGACCAGGACGTCACTTCAGGGTCATGCATAATATACTGACCAAGACCATTATCTCTAGTCCATGTAGCGTCGTTACTTAGAAACGACTTGTTTTTAAAGCAGTCTGGATGTTGAGAAGTGGATCGATGGGATACCCGTAGTAGTGAGCGCCATGTAGATGAATCAAAGCATAGCAAAACCCCTTGGAGGCCCATGGGGAAAGCGGCTACAACCCGCTACTTAACGTCATTTTTATGGGGCACAACAGAATATTCTTTTTCATCGTAAACATTAAAAGCAACAACAAGAAGAATTAAACACATTGTACTTCACCATGTTAATTCAATTAACAGAATCGTTCAGAAAGCACAGGTTGTTTGTTTGTTTTTTTTTTTTTTTTTTTTTAAGGCAGTCGCCTTATTTCTCTATTTCCGGAGACGGTGTGCGCTACACTGCAGATTTTATTTTGCGCCTGTCGGCTTAGTGCATCCGACTTCGGCTTGCATTTTATATAAGGGTCTGCTTCCTCCTTCATTTTCTAAGGGTAACGGCCGGTGCTGTGATGGGGATCGAACCCAGCACCTTTGAGTTGTGAGCCGTGTCACTTAACCAATCACCCACGCCGTCCCCACATAGGGTAGAAAAAACCTACCTCTACAATCATTCCTTAAAACACCAGAAATACTGACATAATTAAAAGATGATTCGAACAAAAATTCAGATCCGAGTACTCTCATGCGCGGAGCTCAAAGAACTACTGATGCCTTTCATGAGGAATGGATACATATATACATTAATGGAGGCCCTACAAAAGGTTATGGAATTTATAAAGTTTATATAGAATACATAGACGTATCTTCTGATGACCTTTCTGAAGCTTGCGAGGAGGTTTTCTCCAACTATGAAGGTAAAATCATTACACTTGAGGCCGCGTTGTGCCATCTGGGGATAGTTTGTTTCACAGGCCAAAACATCGGGTTTTTTTCACAGACTGGATGTCAGTCCTTAAATCATTATAAGTTGATTGTCATTATAGAACTGAACGTATCCAAATATCTTTAGACTCGAACAACATTATCACTTCCTATATTGTCAAAATAGTTTTGCAGTAGATCCCTGACCACTCAATCACGTCTGTCATTGACAAGGCATATAGACTAGCAAATAAGGGATCAAAACACGAACAGTCAAAAACATTAACAACTTTAAAAGCAGCCAAGGGCTCATAGGAAGAGCAAACAAAGAAACTTGGCTGATCATATGGGCCATGGGAAACATAGTGAGGAAGGTCTACATACATATGGTAAACCCCAATCCAAATGCCAGTTTAAATTATCTCATGTGGAAGGATCAGACCCCAACACATCCCATATAACAACCGCCTGAACAGAATTAAACCAGAACATACGACAGAGTAGCAAATGTGTACACATCCATTTTAAACCGTTCATCATCAGCTCTTTGAGTAATCAGCATTAAACAGCGTTAATAAAATGCTACTTCCTCTGAGGCCAGATAAATTAAGCACTTGATATAGTACAGGACAATAACTGCAGATACCACGACAGGCGTTCAACTCAAACTGAGACTTTTAATGTGGAAAAAAACCAAGTTTTAAGTAATCAAAATGAAATTTATTTATTACGTTTAATGTGGAAAAAAAAAGTTTCAAGTAATCAAAATGTCATTTATTTTTTGATGTATACTCATGCAACGTTTATGCATATATCTCAGCGTTTATGTAATGTTTGAAAAGCTTCGGCGTAAAAGATTTGTCATGATGTCTGAACCGATCCAGGACAGCAGCTTGGTTTACTTCATTTTCAGTGCTTAAATGCTGGACTCCCAAGAATTCTGTTTGAGGTCCAAACATGTGGAAATTACGGCACCCAGAAAAAGAAGCGTCTTGTGCAAATTTCGCGACCGGTTCTTCGTCGATTTTCCGGAATAAGGCGTTCCACATTCTCAATATTCACAGATATGACTGTGGTTGGTTTAGTAATCACTGCATGCAGGGATCATCATTTACGGATGTACGACCTCCTCTAAAACGTTTACACCATTCAAATGTTTTACTGCATATGAGTGTCGCGTCACCGTATTGTGATTCTAGTCTTCTGTAAATGTCCGCAGTTTTAACCCCTTCTTTCACAAGAAACTTTATCACAACACCCTGTTTCATGCAAACACTAACAGTTGTGTCCGCCATTTGTATCTATATGTCACGTGAGTGGATAAGGGCAAGTTGACCGCCTAGCAATAACAGGACACAAGTGGGCCACCTAGCAATAACAGGACACAAGTGGGCCACCTAGCAATAACAGGATGCAAGAGCAGTAATTAACTATAGCAGTTCCAGCCCGCTATAACACATGCAGGTAGAATCAAAACTAAAAGTTCCGGTTTGATGTGAACGCCTCTTGTTTGACATGTCATCGTGAGGAAGGGCGAGTCCCAGAATGCTGCTGGATCCGTAACAACAAGATCAATGCCATTTTCAGGTGGTTCAAAAGATTCACTTACTCATATTGGGGATTAAGCAACTACAACAACAATCTGTCTTAACGACACCCACCTTTTTTATCTGCACGCTTCGTTTGAGGTCGAAAATGCAGTACAGTGAAAGAACTAACAGCAGCCAGCGTCTTTTAGGTGGCTACTTGCATCAGGGTCAGGGAATGATTGCTTCAGGGTCAGGGAACGATTGCTTCAGGGTCAGGGAACGATTGCTCCAGAGTCAGGGAATGATTGCTTCAGATTCAGGGAACGATTGCTTCAGGGTCAGGGAACGATTGCTTCAGGGTCAGGGAACGATTGCTTCAGGGTCAGTGAACGATTGCTTCAGGGTCAGGGAACGATTGCTTCAGGGTCAGTGAACGATTGCTTCAGGGTTAGGGAACGATTGCTTTAGGGTCAGTGAACGATTGCTTCAGGGTCAGCGAACGATTGCTTCAGGGTCAGTGAACGATTGCTTCAGGGTCAGGGAACGATTGCTTCAGGGTCAGTGAACGATTGCTTCAGGGTCAGTGAACGATTGCTTCAGGGTCATGGAACGATTGCTCCAGAGTCAGGGAATGATTGCTTCAGATTCAGGGAACGATTGCTTCAGGGTCAGGGAACGAATGCTTCAGGGTCAGTGAACGATTGCTTCAGGGTCATGGAACGATTGCTCCAGAGTCAGGGAATGATTGCTTCAGATTCAGGGAACGATTGCTCCAGAGTCAGGAAACGATTGCTTCAGAGTCAGGGAACGATTGCTTCAGATTCAGGGAACGATTGCTTCAGGGTCAGGGAACGATTGCTTCAGAGTCAGGGAACGATTGCTTCAGGGCCAGGGAACGATTGCTTCAGAGGATACGAAGAAAGAAGAAGCTGAAAAGGAAGAAGAAGTAAGAATAATAAGAAGAAGAAAATGAAAGGGAGGAGAGAAAAAGACCAGAAAAAAGACGAAGAAAAAGAAAAAGAAGAATTAGAAAAAAGAAAGGAATGGAAGAAAAAATAAAAAGGAAGAAAAAAAGGCAAAGAAGAAGAAAAAAGTGGAAGGAGGAATAATAAAAAAATAAATCAAAAGAAGAAGAAAAAGAATAAGAAGTAGGAGCTTCTTCTTCTTCTTCGTACGCTGTTTACAGCAATATTTACGTTGCACTGTTTTATTTTGTTAAACCTCTGGCTCAGTGCATCCGATTTCAACAGGCGTTTCTGTAGGGTTGCCCCCCTTAGCCTTTGGCTGTCCCCAGCCTAACTGCAAGGCAGCAGTTGTTTTTGGTCAGAGTTATCTCTCTTAGAAAGTTGTCTTGCAGGACTATCGAGTCTTCCCTACTCGTGTCTATATGGTTTGGCAATGATATGATGGACTATGTACTAGTTTGTACTATCCCGGAAGAGAGGCAGTCCAGTGTGACTGTGTCCCAGGATCGTCACGTCATGCCAGAAACGTAGCATATGCATGTGAGTGAGGTATCTCTTTGCTCCATTTATTTTCTCGGCTCATCTGCAGTGATGGTACGCCTAGCATTCCCCGCCACCCTGGAGGTTGTCACAATAGGGCAGAGGGTGCAATATCCGCTGGACTGCATCTCTTCTGCGTCCATTGGGATGACTGATAGCAGACAGAGGCAAAGAGCGAGGCAGGAGTGCATTTAGCCAGGTGCATTTCTGCGGCTTGAACGGGCCGGGCTGAGACGCAAGCCCCAGCCATGTCGTAGCCTCCCATCACAGCGGTGCTGAGATTTAGGGCGGGATTCTGGCTTACAGGCGTTCGGCCGTAGTCCCTCAGATGGTAGCTTCGCAACATTGGCTTATCAGCCAAGCACGTGAACCAATTGTCAGCGACCTGTGATTCCTCTCGAAATAGTGCATTTGACCAGGGGACAAGCCTGGTCATGGCACGGAGATGTTGTTCGCCTGGTGTGCGGACATATCTCATGGTCAAGGGTTGAGTCTCAGCAGTTCGCAGTGAGGTAGCTGATCTACTGCTTAAGACACCCCGACCGAGAACTAAGTCTTTTACTAGTGGTTTCATACCTCATCGCCGTATGGGGTGAGTATCGTGCAGCTTCCCGCCGACTTTGATCGGCGGTCGGCAGAGATCTCTTTCTACGGCTCGACCAGGTCGGGCTAAGACGCGAGCCCCAGGTCCCAACCATATCGTAGCCTCCCATCACCGTGGTGCGGAAATTTAGGGCGGGATTCCGGCTTAGAGGCATTCGGCCGTAATTCCTCACATGGTAGCCTCGCGCCATTGGCTTATGGGCCTAGTACGTGGACAAATGTATGCGACTCCTCTCGAATTGAGCAGGATTACCGTAGCAACGCCCTGTCATTTGTAGGGTAAGACTGACCTGTCTTCCGAAGGTCTAATACCAGCACCCGTTCACTATTAGACCCAACGAATCAATAGAGGGTAGGAGCAAAAATAAAGAATAATAAAACGAAACTAATGAAGAGGTGGGAGAAGAAGATATAAGAAGGAGAAGAAAAAGGAAAAAGAAGAAAGAAGAAGGAATGAAAAGAAGGAAAAGAAGAAGAAGCAGAAGAAGTAAGAGGAAGAAAAAGTAAGAATAAGAGGAAAATGAAGAGGAAGAGGAAGAATTAGAAGAAGAAGAAGAAGAAGAAGAAGAAGAAGAAGAAGAAGAAGAAGAAGAAGAAGAAGAAGAAGAAGAAGAAAGTTGTAAGAAGAAGAAGGATATGAAAAAGAAGAAGAAGAAGATGAAAAAGAAAACGAAGAAGAAGAAGACGAGGACGAAAATGAAGAAGTAGATAAAGAAGAAGAAGAAGAAGAAGAAGAAGAAGAAGAAGACGAAGAAGAAGAAGAAGAAGAAGAAGAAGAAAAAGAAGAAGAAGAATAAGAAGAAGTACCAAGAAGAAGAAGAATAATAAGAGAAGACATTTTCATTTCATGAGCCCTGTATAAAGAGGACGTTTGTCATAATTATCACATCATTGATCAAACTGTGCTGTTGTTAAGTTGCTGGTTGGTTATCAACATAATCGTCGGTGATAAAACAGCTTGATACGTCACAGGTAAGTCTTTCTAAAATCAAGTTTCAATTTCTGTAGCAATCCTTCAATCTTCTTTAAAAATACTTCTCAGTATTTCAACATTTCCAGCAATGGTGGTTCGTTTTTAGCTATCATAAATGTGCCATCAACATGTACAGCGCCGCGTATTACTTCTTCATTTTCGATACGTAAATGTGATCTTATTCTTCTGTGAAAGAGACTGGTTAATCCGCTAGTTATTAATAAAACAACAAGCAAATAACACTTTAGCTGTTCTAAATAATATATCCATGTAAATGTTAACATCATGCGCATATTAGGATCACAGTAAACGTTTAATGTTTGCAGTCATTCGTTATACAATTATTCAAATCTACTCAATATTCTTTGTCATAACCATCTTTGAATTTCCCGTAGGATATATACTCGTTCCGTTTATGCACTGGCTTGCTGCCCTCGTCTGAGCTAAGAAACTTGCACTACGTACTGATATGTCTTTGGAGAACCTAATTAGCAGTAGATATTTGAAGACTCATTATTCATGACATTTACTTCGCGTTTCTGACACCTTGACTTTAGCAGAAGCAATAAGGAAACTCGTTACGTCTAAAGACCCCGCATTCGGTAATGTCCATTAAGGTTTTGGTGGTGTCAAAGTGTAAGTTATAGCTTGCTAGTGTTTGTATATGTTAGATTTCATGTCCTGGCTACACGATGGAAAAATAATGTTTCCGCGTCTTGCGCGATGAATGTTTTAGACCATTCGGGAGTTAGTTTTGCGATGTTTACTTTGTTCAGAATTTGTTAATTGTTTTGTTTGGAAGTTGGCTCGGCAATGCTCCTTCTGTGGAGCGTTCATTGGTTTGTTTCAGAGTTGTTGGTGATTTATTGGTGTTGTTAAGGGAGGCGTTCATTGTTTTGTTTGGAAGTTGGCGTTGGTTAGGTAATGCTATTCGGGGGAGCGTTCATTGGTTTGTTACATAATTATTGGTGATTTATTGGTGTTGTTAAGGCATGCGTTCATTGTTTTGTTTCGGAGTTGGAGGTTCATTTGCTTGCGATGTTCCGGCTGGCGTTCAGTCCTTAGTTTCGCAGATGTCTTTGTCTAATTAGTGTTATTCGGAGAAACATTATTTTTCTTGTTTTGAGAGTTGGCGACGCTTAGATCATGTTTTTTTTTTCTGAAGACGTTCCTTGCAATGTTTGGAAGTTCATGCCAATTAAATTGCTCTGTTCAGGGGGATGTGGACGATATTGTTTCTGAATTGGAGTTGATTTACTGGTGTTGTTCATGTAGGTGATTATGGCTTTCGTTGGGAAGTTAGTATTGACTTTTAGTATTGAATTTTATTGTTGCTGTTTTGGGGTGCCTTTCTTTGTTTTATTTTGAATTTGGAGTAGATACACGTATGTTGTTCGCGAGGACAGTCATTATTTTATTTACACATGATGTTGATTTGTCTTCTTCTTCTTCTTCTTCTTTTTCTTCTTCTTCTTCTTCTTCTTCTTCTTCTTCTTCTCCCGCTTCTTCTTCTTCTTCTTCTTCTGCTTATACTTTTTCTTCTTCTTCTTCTTCTTCTTCTTTGTTCGTTCGTACTCAAACTTATTGTTGATCTTTCTTGGAAGTAATCACTGCTATCTTTAATGTTGCTGTTGTTCTTTTCTGAATTAATTCAATTGTGTTGTTTGTGAGAGCCGCTGCTGTTTTATCTAATGATGGTATTGATTTATTAATGTTGTTCGATGAGACGTTCACTGTTATCTTAAACAGTTATTGAACAAAATATTAGTGCTGTTGTTTCTTTCATATTCTGTAGTTCAATTGAAGCGTTGATCTTTTAAACTTTTAAACACGTAATGCTATTGTGCGTTTATATATATATATATATATATATAAATAACCACTTTATATAATCAGATCCGAAACGAAAAAAAATCGACATTAAACTGTGTTTCAAGACGTTATAGAAGCTGCCATGCCACTCAAACATAGCTCAACTGGACATGTGGTACGCATTTCTAACAGCTGATGGACACGCTGAACAACGTTTTGGTGGCCATATACCCGCACATGTCCACGAAGTCGCCCTCCAGTGCAGTGGCGAAGATGGACGGACCAAAGACCTAGACTCGCATTGGTACTGTGTTGCAAAAGACAGAGGCAGTTACATAATATTGTTGTCTTTCTCGCATATGGCATATCTGCCGGACTGACGCTAAAGATAATGTAATGTAAATGTAACATCATATGTTGGAGAGCCTTCGTCCCTAGAGGGATTACTTCCATGTTATTAAGCAAAGCGATCCGAGTAAGGTAGAGAGCTGGTGATACATAACGACATCACGAGCGGTCTTCCTGCGTGTCTTACATCTAGCCGCCAGGTCTGGCTTCCATCAAGGGTCTCAGGGGAGTAATGACCATTAATTTAATTCTCAAAACTAATTGGAGCAATAAAAAGTAAGTATGCTGAGAAAGGGCTGAGAAACGTATTATTTCTTTCTTAATAACGAATGGAGAGGAACGAGTGTCAGGTTTCGGTAAACTATTATTTATCGCGAACACGCGATCTCTTTTCCCGACCTAGGGGTGTTTGAAGAACAAATGAAAAATACAACAAGTGCGTAGAAGAAGAAGAAGAAGAAGAAGAAGAAGAAGAAGCAGGAAAAGAAGACTGAGAAGAGTTGTAAGAAAATGAAGATGTACGAGAAGAAATGTTGAAGTGGAGGATGAAAACAACGAAGATGAGTAAACTAACAGTAGAAGAAGAGGTAGAAGAAGGAAAAGTGAAGTGCAAGCTAAATATGTAGACGGAGCAGAAGATGATAACTGTATAGAAGTACGAAGAAGACGATGATTAAAGAACGTAGTGGAAGAAGATAAGAGAATACAAAGACAAAGAAGAGAAGGAAAAACTAAAAAGCAGCAGAAGGAGAATAAGAGGAAGCTTAAGAGAAAGAAGAAGACTGAAGAACTGCAAGACGAAGACGACGATAATAAAGAACGGATAAGAAGAAGATAGGAAAATAAAGCGATGCAGACGAAGAAGGAAAAAGCAGCAGGAGAAGAAGAGGAGATTATCAAGAAGTAGAAGGGAAAGAAGAATACTGAAGAAGCAGATAAAAGGTGAAGAAAAAAGAACAAGAAGATAAAATTCGACTATATAAATAAAACTTGTGACAGGCACACGTAGCTTGCGATTCTTGTGGGAAGAGTAAATGCTTGCAAGTGTCCCGGCCTTTTCGAAGTCACGTGTGGTAAATCAACCCCAAAGTGTTCTTCCGTCGCCTGATTGTTGTTGTTACTGATCCTGTATCACTTGGGCTCTCGTCCTTCCACCCATTGATATGTACTGGTACCTGTACGTGTTTGTTGGGTGTGATTTAGTTCCACGCAAAATGTTTCTATTAGCTCGTCTCGAAAGAATAATAATTTTGCTAACATACTAGCGGCTAGTCCTCAAAGAGCTGATGATAACTCGTTGTGTGCGACAAGTGTTTTTTGGATATGTGTTATTGTGATACAAAGTTGTGGTAGGATTTTCTTTTGATACAAGCAAGTGGGTGTAATGAAACCCCTGCGACGAGCCTGGCTAACCGGTGCTGCATATTTAAGCTCACAGAAGCCGAACGGCCAACCAGGATCAGAAAATATATAGTTATTGGGATATGTTTGGCTGCTAGATCAAATATGGTGCTCTGATCTCTCACTGTGGGTGCTTTGATGATGTGATTGAGATTTACTCTTTACGTAAGCATAACTTGTGTAAGTTGGAGAGCTTTCGCGTCCCATTCATTCCGGAAGCTATGCCGGCGGGAGTATTGCTCTCGGCAGGGTAATCCAAGAAAGACAGATCATGTGAGCGGGGTCAAACTAAAGGGATGAGGAACATGTGCAGTCCTATATGTGAAGCTGCAGAATCCAGCCTCGAGTGGTACACGCTCTGGGCTGCAGTAAACCACACAATCTCCGTGGGTAGATGAATTCTTCTCTCGTTCTCTGCTAGTTGTTTAAACGGAAACAGACCACAGTGGTTGTCTATTTTGACCTAAGTGCAGCATATGACACCAAAAACCATAGGATACTACTATAAAAGCTATACAGTATGACAAAATATTGTCGTCTGACAAATATCATCAAATGCCTACTGCATAACACAATTCTATGTCACTTTGGGGGAAACATAATGTAGATGGCGAAACCACAAAAACGACCTGGCACAAGACAGTGTCCTAGCAGCCATTCTATATAACATATCAAGTAATGACCAACCCATGGACGCAAATACAAAAACATTCATCTATGCTGATACACAGCAGCTGCTGCCCAGGGAAAAGGGTTTGAGGAAGTGGAAAACATACCTCTCAATGCCCTTGCAGAATATTACCACAAGGATGACCTTAAACCAAATCCTAGCAAAACCCATGTATGTGCCTACCACAAGGATCATCTTAAACCGAATCCCAGCAAAACCCAGGTAAGTGCCTACCACAAGAATCATCTTAAACCGAATCCTAGCAAAGCCCAGGTATGTGCCTAACACAAGAATCACCTTAAACCAAATCCTAGTAAAACAGAAGTATGCACATACTACCTCAGAAACAGAGAGGTATAAAGGGAACTTCGGGCTAATGCACCAGTTTTGTGTTTCTCCGTAGCTGAATACGTTGCGCCAGTCTCGAAAAAAAACTATGCCCGTGTGAAACTAGTGGACACAGCAATAAATTATGCGGGTCTGATAGTACCAGGTTACCTAAAACCCACTCCATTGATAAAATACACCCCATAATTGAAAAATCACCACCCGCAATTCAAAGAAGCAGATGAAATCGAACGAGAAAAACAGGAGCACGACCCAAGATATATAATAGTTGGCATCAGGTACAGAGCAAAAGACTCAAATCCAGAAGTAGTTTCCTAAAATCAACACAGCCGATACAGACAAACCTTGAAAATTACCGCATCGAATTATGGCCATGAATGGATGCAGACCACAGAGATGGAACTTCGGGAGAAACCTGACATCAGACATCATCTACCATACACAACATGGAAGTCACGGAATAGACTCCGGACTGGTGTATCAAGAGGAATATGAAACGATGGGATACAAAGATGTAATTTGCACACGATGTAATTGTGGCGCAATACATGACCCAGACTACCTGATGATCTGCCTCAACAGCCAGAGAACATGCAATTGATGTGAAATGCTGGAAGCAAATGACAAGGCAATCAATTTAGCTGAATACTTGATGCATGCTGTATATCCCGGTTCTTGTACACGGAAAGTAAATAAGTTGTCCTCTATCAATTATCCCAATGGATTACATAAAGAAGCAGATCATAAGAAATTCCACATCTGTTCCTCTGTAGCGAATTCCTGGGGGACGGGTATAGCGAGATGAACAGTCACCACACATGAGCTGGCATGACTGACTGAGGAATTGTGAGAAGACCGACTCAGATGTGCGCGCTGCGTCCCTGGCAGGACGCGACAACAGGAAGCACTGACACACTGGACTGTCTACATTCGGGATACTCCAAAGATGCGTCCACACCCTGCCCTCTGATATAATAATGCGTCTAAGACAACATAATTTGTACAATTCCAACTGAAGAATGTGGGGAGCTTTTGGGTGGAATTCGTTACGGCTGTTTAGAGCTACCAGCTCACAGCGCAACGGATTATATCATAAGCATAATCATCATCATCTTTAAGATTATGTGTGTAGACATCCTTCAGGTGCTGTTCATTGCGTATTTGTTGTGTCAAATGTTTGTATATGCCTTTCTTGTCCTTTTTTTACTGTTTGAAAAGATCCCGATGCATGTAATTGCTATTCACAAGAAAAATTGACGGGACGAAAGAACGATCAGAAAAATTGAGACTGAATATGCAGAAAACTAAGCTCCTTAAACATAGCCCGATCGACAAAGAACCAATCATTCTGGAATGAGAGCAGTTACTTACTGTTTAACATAACAACCCGTCAGTGGGTACAGATGCAGCTGTGAAGACCAGAGTTGGCAAGGCAAGAGGGGCATTACTGACACCAAGCAACATATGGAGATCTACAAGACTCACACCAAAGCTTGAATAATCAAAGCCAGTGTCAATCCCATGATGTTGTATGGAGTCGTAACATGGAGAACGACCAAGAAGATACAACGAAGAATCATGTTCTTTGTTAACAGATGTCTGCGAAGGATTCTTGTTTAGTGTCCACATTGAGTAAGTTCACTCTTTTGTGCGACCTAAATATGAAGCTAAGTGGCGGGTTGAAGTAGCTTTCCTCACATCCCGAGCGTGATAATGAAAGTGAACCGGCGTCCTACAGACGGTTGTGCTATGCCTGGCTGCATCTGCGTGTCACTCACTACTGCGGTGATCACGTCGATCCCTCCCTTTGTTAACCAGGCTGTCATGAAAACAACCCGTTTCCAAGAAAGGCTGTAAGGAAGCCAAGGTGAAGGTCGTGTCCAGTATGTTTTGCCTGACCCTGACTAACATGTCTGATCGGTATGTTTTGCCTGAATAGACGTTAGTCTTCATTCCGACTATTGTAAATAATGACATAATGTGTTGGTCCCAACTTCGTATAATACGTCTTCTATTGTGGTGCTTCGATGCTTCGAAAGGGACGATACTGAGAAGTACATAAGCAAATGAAACTAAAGCGTATCAAGAATTGAACCATGCCCCACGATAGACTTTCGCTCTAACCGTTCCGTTGATCAGGCATTTGCACAGAGCTGAGGATGGTCGTACTAAGAAAACCCGTTTCAATGAATGATTCACTTTCACGCATACACAATAGAGTTTTAAACTCACGCTAAACAGACACAATGTGTTACCAACAATTCTGAAAGTTTCGCCCCCATCCTACAAGTCTGTGCCTGTCAGGAAGTCTGGCGTGGATCGTTGTTCAACTTGCCATATCTGCACCTGCTCGCTACAAATTTTCACACTTGCGCTTACCAATGAAGATGTTTCAACTGGGTCATTGGTCGTGACGCGTGGGATGGGAGATGATGCCAGGCCAGAGAGAGAAGCCATCCGGCGAAAAGATATAAAACGGACGAATCTATTACAGAGTAAAGTGTAGGGGTCTCAAAACACGCGGCTCTCGGGTCACACGTGGCATGCCAAGCCTTGTCCGACGACCCACATGGTAAACGAGCGAGTCACTATGTGGGATTGCGCAATTAAATATAAACATTGTCCTTCAGAAGATTCATCTGCTGGTCAGAAAAGAAGTAGACTAACCCATACCTTTTATTCCTTTTCTCGCTGCCTTTTTCTTTCCTAACCTAAAGTCATGTACCAGTTTACTGAAGTAGAAGATGACAATAAGTAATCACACATTCATTCCTACTTAGCAACACGTTCCACAGTTAGGGTGTTGGCTCAGACTTCACGTCAACTTTAAGTTAAGTCCTCTTCAGCGATACACAATAACCATTTAGTCATGAGCGATATTTGGTTTCATTGGTCAGGAGATTTTATATAGATATTAAAAAAGACGTGTGTGCCTGTGGTTGAGAATATCGCGGCTTCATCTTAATAAAGAAACAGTCGTAGGAAACAACAAGGAATAGTGGGTCGCTCACCCGTTTAAAAACTGCTGTACTGACCAAAGGGCAGAGTTCAAAAGCCAGGTAAGGCCTATGTCTTTTATTACGGAGATGAATTAAACGCCATGATTGCAAACTGAGTTGATACTGCATAGGCAAGTAGCCTTTAGGCCCTATAAATTCCCAGAACTGTAGTCTAGGAATCAGAATAACCGATGCAGTGGAATTGCTTAAGATACGAGGGAAATTCGGTATGTATGTCACAAATTAATGTATTAATTGTCGCCGCCTAGGCATCTAGTGTCCATTGTTTTGATCGACCACTACCATGTCCAACTAATGATGCTTGCAGCCAAATCTCGTTCAATGACAAAGGAATGATTGCGATCTGTCGGAGCCGTGTAGAACAGTGTCGGTCCCTCCCACGCCTTACACATATCTGACTCTGACATGATCTCATGAGGCGGAACTTACTGGTCCATTCGAACCATATGACCAAACACAGACAGGCGGCGGCGGACCGATATGGAGGCATCACTCCTATTTGCAGAGACCTCGACATGGCGGAACAGATCGAACCACCGGATACCGACGATACGTCACTGGCTACGCATGTGAAAGGCATCGAGTGTTGATAGGGGGTGGCAGGAACATGTGGTTTATTAAAGTGTCCTCCAGATATGTAACTACTGTAGGTAGCTCTATATGTCACATGCACCTGCGCAGCTCAGATACAATCGTATCCGTGCTCATAGAGTGACCAATAAAGAAGAACGTTTTGTTGGTTGTTTTTTTTTAAAGAGAAAGGGGGGGGGGGGAGCGGGCGGTGGGGGGGGGGGGGGTTGCTGTAATTAAAATGACTCTCCGCAAATAATATTTAAATTGAAAATGTTTCCTATTTACGATGAGAAGTGTTTATCACGTAACGCTGTGCATAACTGGGTCAATAAATGTTCTCAATGATAATCATAAATTGCTGATCAAGACCAATATGGCCGTTATATTTAGTTTGCAGCAAAAGCATATTGGCGATGGGTGGAGGAGATCATTCAGAGTGAAAGAAGAGCAAATGTAGACAGCATATCAACTGCATTAGGGTTCTCGCATGGTTTAGCCTACAGGATATTGCATGATCGATGTAGTTTCCGGAGAGTATTTTCACGGTGAGCATCTAAGCAACTGACTTGCGAATACCAAATAAACCGAATATCCATGTTCGAACAGTGATAAAGCGATGAAAAAGGTGTACCAATATTGGTGGAAATTATGTTCAGAAATGAAAGATCATACAAGTATAGTAGTAAATGGTTTTACAGTTCGCATCTGATTAATTTTTGTTTTATAAATAGCGATGTGCGACCTTTTCTGACTTAGCTTCGTTAAAAAACAGAGACATAGCTAAAGAATTCACAAAACGCTTTCAACTCTATGATCAGCTCGGATCTTCATCAAATACATGCTAAGTCTTCCTTCCTGACCCATCCATTTCACTTCTCAGGATGTCTTCCTTGTGTCCATTATGATTGAAATATGGAGCTTTGAGATTGTCTCACGTGAAATGAGCGATTTTATGAACGTCCACCGTTACAAACAATAGGAAAACCACTAACAGTGCAAGAAGCACATATGAATATCCCTCCTATCGACCTGGCAAGATACTGGGACGAGTTCTTCTCAACCAAATGATCGATGATGTCTTCTACTTCCTCTTGTTCTTCTTCTTCTTCTTCTTGTTCTTCTTCTTCTCCTTCTTCTTCTTCTTCTTCTTTTTCTTCTTCTTCTTCTTCTTCTTCTTCCGCATTCGTTCTCAATCTCCCACTACGAAGCCATGAACAAGGCTTTGCAAGTAACAGTATGTAGTCCAGTAAACAGAATGCGTTGTGTCGTTGTTTACAGATTAGGGCTTGTCGGTCGCGGAAGAGTAACAATTATATTCGTGGCTCGGCAACTCCAGAAGAAATGTCAAAAGCAGCAATGTTGTCTTCGCATGCCTTTCATTCACCTTACAGAAGTTGTTGACACGATCAGCCGGGTTGGACTCTGGAGGATTGTGGGAAAATTCGCTGCTAAAGCAGATTCACAAATATCGTCAATATGTTATTGCTGATAACAGTATGATCTAGTCCACTGTAAAATAAAACACACTATGCGTCTAACAAAAATGTAACCACTTCCGCATTGACATCAAGTCGTCAGATCCCACTAATACCTTGTCTTGACCAATATAGATTATAAAACTCCTTAACTCTGGTAATTTCATCCCATTCCATTCAGACAGTCCAATAACTTAAAATTAAAATTAATAAAGTTAAAACTACAAGGCGTGTTTAAATGAAACTAGACATAACTGCATCCCGTGAACATACGTACGATAGTTTCCTCAGCAGGCCATTGAAAACATGGTGGATGTGATACGGAATCCGTCCAGAGTTGATCAGCGAACGATGATTCGGTTTCTAACGGCTAAAGGATTTCGACAAAATGATATTCACTGCAGAATGCAGGCAGTGTATGGTGACACAAATGTGTCGAAGACAACAGTGAAGAACTGGAAAACGATATTTAAAGAAGGACGGGAGTTAACGAAAGATCTTCCGTGACCAGGTAGGCTCATATTGTTGCGTCAGAAGATGCCATCACCAAAATTGATGCAGAAATTCGTGTAGGCCGCCTCCTGAGCTTATATTTGTAACAGTGCCTTCATTCTCCGATGTATGTCAACTGTTCCATATCCTTCAGCTGTTAGAAACCGAATCACCGCTCGCTGATCAACTCTGGACGACTTCCGTATCACACCCGCCATGTTTTCAACTGTCTGCTGAGGAAACTATGAGTCGGAGGATAATGCAATTTTGCAAACTTGGCGGTTGGTTTAAGCTGCTTACATCAGAAGCCACGTCATCGTGCGCATCGTACGTATGTTCACATTCTGCAGTCAGGTCCCGTTTAATTTGAACACACCTCGCATTTATAGCGAATGCCAGAAACACAAAGCCCCAAGGCCAGAGCATGTTCCGAACTGGTCAGTATAAGGAGATATCAGGCCGTGATGCTTGATGTGTTATTGTGGAGTGTGTACTGCTCCCTGTATGTGGTCACCCACTTATAAAATTTGGCTAGCCCAGCGTATATTTGGATTTCACAGACAGAAGTTCCAGCATGCACAACAAAATCACAATCAGGGTATCTTTAGTTCATCCTAGAACCATAACATCCCTTTAATCTATATACGTTCTAACTGCTGACATTATCACCATGATAAGTGTGAGGATACCTAGCCCGTAATCAACCGCTGACAATACCAACTGACGGGACAGGATTTACAGCAGCTGTTGTTCCAAGTTTGCTCCTGTCAGGCTCTTGAGTGCTGCCAGTTCTCGATATGTATTGTCTGGGATACAAGGTATGTATGGTCTGGCTTACACGGTATGTATTGTCTGGGATACACATAATGTATGGTCTGGTTTACACGGTATGTATTGTCTGGGATACACGGTATGTATGGTCTGGTTTACACGGTATGTATGGTCTTTTTTACACGGTCTGTATGGTCTGGTTTACACGGTATTTATGGTCTGGTTTAAACCGCATGTATGGTCTGGTTTACACGGTATGTATGGTCTTTTTTACACGGTATGTATGGTCTGGTTTACAACGTATGTATGGTCTTGTTTACACGATATGTATGGTTTGGTTTACACCGTGTGTATGGTCTGGTTTACACGGTCTGTATGATCTGGTTTACACGGTATGTATGGTCTGGTTTACACGGTATGTATGGTCTGGCTTACACGGTCTGTAAGGTCTGGTTTACACAGTATGTATATGAGTGGTTATGATCACAAGATACTCCAATGTATTTTAACCTGCCACATATGTCATCGAACAAAGCTGATATTTGGGAAATCAGACGTCACTATTCAGTTGTTCAAGGATCTTTACATAATGCAAGTCAACTTAGAACTGATCTGTACTCGTACAGCGTGCAGGCTAGGTGGTTTCATCCCAACCCTAATGGTGAAAAAGCCAGGTGCTTATCGAGTTTCAAACCCGTGTCTCCGAACTGAAAGATCGGTATGCTAACTGCGTGACCACTCGCTACGCCATTACCAGGTTAACTGTAAGGTCTCATTGATAGCTTTGACAAGCCCATGCCCTATCTGAGCCCCCTGATGTACGTCAGGATGTAATACGCAAGTGTTAGTGTTGACCCTGGCGTTGCTAGTTGAATGTTGTCCACCTTTACTGTGTAGATGTTGACTGTTGGCCACCTTTACTGTGTAGATGTTGACTGTTGGCCACCTTTACTGTGTAGATGTTGAATGTTGTCCACCTTTACTGTGTAGATGTTGACTGTTGGCCACCTTTACTGTGTAGATGTTGAATGGTGGCCACCTTTACTGTGTAGATGTTGAATGTTGGCCACCTTTACTGTGTAGATGTTGAATGTTGGCCACCTTTACTTTGTAGATGTTGAATGTTGGCCACCTTTACTGTGTAGATGTTGACTGTTGGCCAACTTTACTGTGTAGATGTTGAATGTTGTCCACCTTTACTGTGTAGATGTTGAATGTTGGCCAACTTTACTGTGTAGATGTTGAATGTTGGCCAACTTTACTGTGTAGATGTTGAATGTTGTCCACCTTTACTGTGTCGATGTTGAATGTTGGCCACCTTTACTGTGTAGATGTTGAATGTTGGCCACCTTTACTGTGTAGATGTTGAATGTTGTCCAACTTTACTGTGTAGATGTTGAATGTTGTCCACCTTTACTGTGTCGATGTTGAATGTTGGCCACCTTTACTGTGTAGATGTTGAATGTTAGCCAACTTTACTGTGTAGATGTTGAATGTTGTCCACCTTTACTGTGTCGATGTTGAACGTTGGCCACCTTTACTGTGTAGATGTTGAATGTTGGCCACCTTTACTGTGTAGATGTTGAATGTTGACCACCTTTACTGTGTAGATGTTGAATGTTGGCCACCTTTACTGTGTAGATGTTGAACAGTACCTGTGAGAGTGGAGTCCCTGACGACAGTCCTGGTTAAATTAGTCTTTGCTCTGGTATCCAGGATCTAAAGCAGAGTGTACTTGTTTTTTTTCATCAGAGCAGCTGATTTCCAGCACTTCAGCAATAGGTTGATTCCTCGCTGCTTCAATAAATGCAACCTGTCCCCAAATCGACCCATTTATACGCATCCTCGATGTCTAGAGCAGCTAAGACAGTTTCTTGCCAGGATTAAAAGACATGATATACATTATATGCAAATGCCCCAGCATTATCATAGGTCTCCTTCGTTGGTCTGTAACGGCCAATGGCACCAAGTAGAATGTGTTCATGTTCTCGATATGACATTATTACACTGGCGACTATCTTGACGAGCATATTGCCATAGACGTTTTGTAGAGTCACTTTTCTATAGCAATTGAGGAGCATGGAATTCTTGCTAGGTTTAGAGAGTGACTATTATATAGCTACTGATGAGCATGGAATCCTTGCTAGGCTTAGAGAGTGAATGCAGATACGAGGATCAGAGAAAGCACGTGTGCCATCATCAATTTTTTCCAGGAAACGCTCTATGGAGATACCAATAGCTTCATGCAAGCCACTGTTTTTGTTAGATATATTCAAGTTGATATCTGCAAGCGTATGAAGAAATATGGACATCCAAACATGGAAATAACTACTACATAAGAATTTAGGGCATCTCTCGTAAAAAAAATTCACATAAGCAACATAAATTGTTGCTTCTTATAGTCGTAGACCTGTTTCTTGGCATCTAACATATAAAACTGTATCTGCCTAAGTAAACAAGGCGGGATTCGAACCCGGTGCGTAGGGATTGTGAAACTAAGCGAGTTTCACCCCTAGGCCACGCTGACTCCGATTATGTGAGAGATAAAATAAATTCCCTGACAGGTCAAGACGAACTACTTCTGTGAGTAGTGAAACGTTGAAAACTTACAGAGTTTTAGACCTGCAACGAGATATGACTCAAAAGTAAAATATTGCAGGAAACAGCCGAAGAGAAAGGAAGCGGCAGAGGCCCAAAAAAAAGTAATGTGTTGATAACATCAAAGAATGGACAACACATGTTCGCAAGGCTGATAACTTTGGATGACTTTGTGGGTTGATGTTCTCACCATGGTATCACTACCACCTTAAGGTCAATAAGCCAAATGAGGAAACCTCAGATGTTTTAAGTATAAATAGCATAGTACAACAGAGAGGTGATCTAGAAGAGGACGGGGAGGGTGAGAAAGAAGAGGAAGAAGAAGAAAAAGAACAAGAACAAGAAGAAAAATAAGAAGAAGAACAGGAAGAAGTAAACGAAGAAGACGGTGAGGAGGAAGAAGAAGAAGAAGAAGAAGAAGAAGCAGAAAAAGAAAATAGAAGGAAAAAAAGAAAAAGAAAAAGAAGAAGAAGCAGAAGAAGAACAAGATGAAGCAGAAGAAGAAGAATGGTGCAGAGAGTCTTTTTGCCGACGGCTGGTGTTATTTACCAAGATCAATTTACATTTTCATGGCGACGTTTGAGATACAACTTGTGAAAACTATAATATCAACATTAGTCCATCAAAGTACCGCAAGGTTTAACATAACAGCAGACCCTCTAGATTTACGTCCAAACATTTATAGCAGATCAGCGGGTCCCAAGAGTTCAAATATCTGGGAGTATAATCTCAGAAGATGGAAGGTCTGATTGAGAAACAAAAACACACTGTTTGAGAGCCTCTGCTGTAACTTATCAAATGTTGCTAATTCGTAAGCGCACAGTCACAAGTTTGAGGACCCGTAAGTACCAACTGATATTAAGTGAATTTCGTCAAATCTGTGCTACCAGTGTCAGACTTAGGCCTTGTCAAAGCTTAAGAAAAGAAAATGTGGATGCATTAAATGGAATGTATAAGAAAGATCAAAGTTGTAAATATGAGATATAGAAAAAAGAGATGAGGACATTAGAGACATTGTAGGAACTATACCATATGGTGAATACATTTCTAGGCAGAAAATGCGATTGTTCGGTCACCTCACGAAAACGCGACCCGATCAACTGCATGCTTATAACACAAGACGTTTTCGATACAAGGTACGAAGGAGAAAACGTTGAAGATGGATAAATGAGATCTGATAAATCATTCAATGAAATAGGTTTACACCGACCGAAAGAAGATATGTGGCTTAAGACAGATGGCTGAAGTCCCTCACCTAGTTCACTGACACAAGTGGACAGTTAACTGAACTGGCATCATTGTATCTCTGGAGTGGACCCAAACTTTTGGAAAGATGTGTAGGTGTACTCTCCTGATCCTACTCGGATATGTAACGATGAACAAACGATAATAATTGAATCGATGGTAGACACTATGTATGCATCAGGGAACTTATTTAGCTCGGAATAAGGCGATTGTTTCTTTTCTTCTGTATCTTAAGAGGCGAATAAAGAGAGTTTTCCGTGGGGTTGGTAAGGTGAGCATGTACAAAACAGTGTTATGAAAGCGCCCTGTAAATGATTGAAATCAGACCTCGATTAGATTTATTAGAATAAGCCAAATCCAATATTGTCTCTATGCTTGAATACATGAAGAGACTGGGTTTTTATTATCCTCTTCTTCGTTCGCTGTCAGACAATGAATTTAATTTGTTCAAAGAAAACAGCGGTCATCCTGAGGCTGTCGACACTGCCATATAGCTTGTATAGTTTTGGCACTATGGATGGCTAAACATGCTTTCTCTGGTCCTAGTATGTTAGATATTTTTGCAACAAATGTTCAGAGGTCATTTTCCCAGTACCACAGGTACACTCGTTAGCAGCATTTCTCTTCAATTTATTGAACAGATGGTACCTCAGTCTGTTGTGGCATGTGCCAAGTCTGAATACCACCACTTGCTCTCTTGTATTCAACGGATAATAAGCATTATCTCTTGTGTAGCCAGTATGCTCCGTTTCCCATTGGTCCATATATCTGACCTTAATAAAACTGTTCTTGGAAGGTCCCACTAGAATCCCACCTTATGTCGCCAGCGTGTCTCCTTGTTTACTTGAATGTTTCCGCAGGATCGGATCCCATTATGGCTTTTCTCGGTTTAGACTGCTGACATAGTTGGCATTTAGTTATATCCTGTTTTCTATGCTCAACCACGTGTACTGCCTTGTCATCATCACCCATCAACATACCATTCATATTGTGTTATTCCAGAAGGTTTATGCAAATCTTCAGTTGGTCTGGGTCTTATGTTGCTCTGCATTCGCATATCTAATCATCTCTTTAAGTTCTTCCTCCAACTTAATACACCAGTTTGAGATTTATTTAGTGACTGCTATGTTGCAAAGGACAAGCGGTGTCGATGCGCACGTTCCTTCTGCAAGTTTGATGGAGGTGGACTGTGTCAGTTCATTTCATATTTCGGTGCGGCGTTTTCCGAGACTAGTTTGTAGGGAGAAGTGTTGACTGTGGGAAACTTCGTCTAGACTTCAGTCTTGTGCTTTCTAACTGGTGTCCAATCATATTTAATTTAAAGCGACTATGAATGTTGACACTACAGTCACCCATCCACAAATTGCAGAACTGTGAAGTCAAATTTAGAACGAGTGAGAGGAGTGCATGAGAGGAAATAAGAGTTTGTATAATCAGCAGACTACTTGAACATTTAAGAAACAGCCCTTTTGCCCTTTGTTGTTGGAGTCTAAGCACCTATAGGTCTGCCATGTGTGTGGTGACCTAGATTCTTACAACAACAGTTTCTAGTATTATCTTACAATAACTCAGCCGAAACGTGCCGTGAGCTGTAGAATCCTGTAACATACATGGGTTTATCCAACTCCATCATGCGACTATCTCCAGAAGTCTTGGGGTCCATTTTGTCGATGGACTCAAGTAGATCACAAAGTGAGGATGACAATGAGACTCAAGCATTCATCGGGCCAATGCAATGGAAAACAGACAACCCTGGCTACATTTTTTTTTTAAACTGTGCCTACCATCAAACTCACCAGGCGAGACCAGGTGATCATTCTCTGGCTACGCACAGGTCACAACAGACGTAGATGTTATCTGTACAATAAGTTCAATATTGGCACTACATACCTTTGTGCCTCCGGCACAGCCTCCATGAAGGCAGAACATATTTTGCAGTCCTATCCACTGTATATCGACAAAAGAAGTAGCATTTGACAACAACCAGTGTCCTTCCACGAGAAGATGTACGGAAGTGTACAGAGCCTGGAGTCGACTGCTCCTTTCGTTAGAGTCATTGATGTGGCGGTCTGAAGAAGAAATCTGATCTAGTTAGTTAATTCTGCTCGAGATGAGTTGATATGCGGTTGAGCAAGACTCGAGCTCCAATTTTTCAAGGGATCGACAGAAGGGAGATTCACTTGGGGTTTTCGGAACGTTGACGATTGTCCTTGTGCTTGTTCACAAGGACAAAGTAGTGTATTTACTGCGGCAGAAGATCCCTATTTGAGAAAAAGAGATAAGTTAACATGTTTAGCAGTACAGGACCTGCGGCTTAGTAAAGCTCAGAGGAATACAATCTGTACATTAGGCTGATTCCTTTTCCGACCTCATATGTACTGTCATAGATACCAAGCATGTTGTTATTTGCAACCCGAGGTTTGCGTGTTTTGAATTGTTCATTGATGGCGGATGGGCAGTTAAACATACAACTGAAGTGCTCAGACCAGCAATGCAAAATATCGACTTGGTCATCAGTGCTGTGCCGTCAGCATTGAGAACAGGAGACAAATGACAAGATCTTGTAGATACACCTGAGTACAGCGCATGTCACGGCATCAATACTGCACCATCATCAGTTTCTATAAACAACTAGATACAAGAGCAAGTTAGTAAGCCCACAGATAACTATTCAAATAAAAATGTCCTAAGATACGAACTGGAAGTTATTGCCGATCGCGAAGCGATGATGGCCACAACATCAGACGGTTTTGTCATGAGATGTGCGCTGTATGAGGATTATAGTGAGGAAGATTATGCGCTGTCATCAATCGCACTCTTATCCCGAGTTACCTTGGATCAGTGGCAAGACTATTGGTCGAGACGACGTGAGGTAACTCAGGATGCAGACACTCATGTCTTACCTCCTGTGAGACCAGGGATCGCATGAAACTTGCTGGATTCGATCACCGACCGTTTCCGTTCATCACTCTGAGAGACGAGTGCCTTAACCTCTTACTATAACGAACTGGACAAACATTTATAATTACACTTACAATGCCCCTTACTTCAAAATAATAATTATATCAATATTGATACACATATCCTGTTGCTATATTAGTGCGCCCAAACTTCCGGCGTAGAAGTCTTTGGTCTTCTGTCTCAACCACATTTGCACATCACGTGCAACTTCTTAGTCATTCGTGAATCGTCTCCCACCACGGTGGGCTTATGCTGCGCGACACAGGAGAAAATTAGTTCGAATCATTCCCACCACCCGTCACCCAGATGCAGTAATTTGAAATCGTTCTTGAGAAAATTTATAGACACATTTGTTCCGTTTTAGACGACAAACACTTGAAACCGTACACAGGAAGCATTGCCATATTAATAAACTTTTCAGAAAGCCTTATTTCCGCCCCTCTTCGCCCTACTGCAAAATAACCACACAAAAAAAACAACTGTTCTTTCATTTTACATTCTAGAACAAGGACACCATTTTTAATATAAGTTGTGACCGCTGATGCGACACCTAGCTTCTCTTACATACCAGGGAGAACAGACTAAAGTCTAGTAAGGCAAAACATGCTGATCGAATATGTTACTCAGGAACAGGAAGGAAATATACTTGCCAAAACTCCCACCTCATATCCAGACAAGTCACTCCAGAAACATACTTGTATGGCTGTACGGCTATCAAGGTGGGGGATCGACGATATCCCCGTTGTAGTTAGCACACCCTACTAGATTACACCGTCCCACCTTTATCAGCAGGCTCGGAATTTGAGAAAAGCTACAACAACATGCCACTGAACGCCATTTTCAGAGCACATTCAAGAGTGATCTTACTCATTTTGGACATACAACAACAACAACAACAGCGCCTGCTGCCTAAAATAATCACAACGCTGGATGTTGGTGCCTCCTAATGACACTTTTAGAAACAACCATCTACATTTTTCAGCTGTACCGTTTCAATTTGTGACTTTCTTACTGAATTGTCTTCGTGTATATATTATATATATATATATATATATATATATATATATATATATATATATATATATGTATATATATATATATATATACACAAAGACCACAGCCAATTGGCACCCAAGGTGAACAGAACAGCGCCAATAACACCTTCTAAGCACACCTCAAACGACAACTAAAGAGAATTTTGTCATGGGTTAGCAAAGTCACCGTGTGAAAAAAACAAAAACAAACCCCATTGATATTGTAATCAGTCCCAACAATAGTTTGGATACAGGTTCCATGTATGTGGACAAGATACAGTCACGACGTATACTACCACTTTAGTGAAAAAATGATATTTCTGATGACATAAAGAACTTTACAATGAACCATTGTATAACAACATCCATCAGGTCACTGTACCATTCGATGAGATACACAGTAACCTTAAATCCACTCTGGCTTTTTCTCGGCTTACAGAGATGAGACAACGAGGGGATGAGCATTCAGCATTGAGGACTTTAACATGTCTGTCTTCAATATCCCAGAAAGGAAAGTCTCGTTCATTTTGCCTCGCCCTTCTTCGTTTGGCTCCCCTTGGGATCGGTGCTGATTGAATTAAACAATGAAAGAAAAGGCCCCAGGATTTTCTTGTTTCTCAGCAATCTCGACCAGTGTTTCGCCATATTTAATTTAGCCACGTCCCTGTTGATCATGCAGTATACGGTCCTGTAGAAGCCAAGATTCTGCGCTAGTTAGGTGTGGTTGTGAGTTTCTTTAAGCATCATTCTTCGTTCCATATAGACCTAAGCAATTGTTTGTTGAACGAATTTGCATGATCGCTATATTCAAGTGGCAGAGTTTCAAATCCATACTAATCGTACGTGCTTTTTATTTCTCAATATGAGTTGTGTTTTATGTTTAAGAAGACTGCATTGTTCTTCGCATATACAGGGGCAAAAAGCTTTTTCCTTGGCATCCCTGGAATGTGAAACAATATATTATGCGAAAGGGTAAATTATGGAAAGTATATTGATATCATCATTAAATTTGATCCTGATCAAGGTACGCGAACACAAGTTAAAATATGTGATATCATGTGATATATGCTGGTAAAATCAGTTGGCGTTGCTTCAAGTGGCAGAGTGGGGATAGCCACCATGAGAGGCAGAGTGGGTAAGGTTACTAGAAGAGAAGGAGTAGGTAGGGTTAGGATCACTAGAAGAGGGTGAATGGGTAGGGTCAGGGCACTAGAAGAGGAAGAGTGGGTAGGGTCGGAGTCACTAGAAGAGAGAGAGAGAGTGGGTAGGGTCGGGATCACTAGAAGAAGGGGAGTGGAAAGGATCACTAGAAGAGGGAGAGTGGGTAGGGTCGGGATTACTAGAAGAAGGGGAGTGGAAAGGGTCACTAGAAGAGAGAGAGAGGGTAGGGTCGGGATCACTAGAAGAAGGGGAGTGGATAGGGTCACTAGAAGAGAGATAGTGGGTAGGGTCGGGATCACTAGAAGAAGGGGAGTGGATAGGGTCACTAGAAGAGGGAGAGAGAGGGTAGGGTCGGGATCACTAGAAGAAGGGGAGTGGATAGGGTCACTAGAAGAGGGAGAGTGGGTAGGGTCAGGGTCAGTAGAAGAAGGGGAGTGGATAGGGTCACTAGAAAAGGGAGAGTGGGTAGGGTCAGGGTCACTAGAAGAAGAAGAGTGAGTAGTGTCAAGGTCACTAGAATATGCAAAATGGGTAATGTCACTAGAAGACGAAGAGTGAGAAATACAAAAATCACACACAACGAAGGAAAGTGACATGCATTGCATAAAATGAATGTGAATTTGATGCTCTAGTTTCATGGCAAGAATATTTTCAAGCATACTGGATGTGCGATCTTTTGACAGCACACAACACTTCATTAAAGGAAGCATACAACGAACAAAATTATAGATGAACAATTTGTAAGTGTTTAAAATCAATAAGGTTCATAGCGAATGATTCCAATTGATTTGCACTTACTGTATAGTCTTCATTGTCATGTGTTCTTTGTCATGTGTTTTTTGGCATGTGTTCTTTGTCATATGTTCTTTGTCATGTGGTCTTTATCATGTGTTATTTTCTATGTGTTCTTTAACATGTGTTCTTTGTCATGTGTTCTTTGTCATGTGTTCTTTGTTATGTGTTCTTTGTCATGTGTTCTTTGCTATGTATTCTTTGTCATGTGTTGTTTGTCATATGTTGTTTGTCATGTGTTCTTTGCTATGTGTTCTTTGTTATGTGTTGTTTGTCATGTGTTCTTTGTCATGTGCTCTCTGGCATGTGTTCTTTGTCATGTGTTCTTTGTTATGGGGTCTTTATCATGTGTTCTTTTCTATGTGTTCTTTAACATGTGTTCTTTAACATGTGTTCTTTGTCATGTGTTCTTTGTCATGTGTTCTTTGTTATGTGTTCTTTGTCATGTGTTCTTTGCTATGTGTTCTTTGTCATGTGTTCTTTGTCATGTGTTCTTTGTCATGTGTTCTTTGTCAAGTGTTCTTTGTTATGTGTTCTTTACTATGTGTTCTTTCTCATGTGTTTTTTGTCATGTGTTCTTTGCTATGTGTTCTTTGTCATGTGTTCTCTCTCGTGTGTTCTTTGTCATGTGTTGTTTGTCATGTTTTCTTTGTCATGTGTTCTTTGCCCTTCTCGTTTTAATATTTTTCTGTTAGTGGCAATGCGGCGTTCAGATCAAATAGAGTATCGGGGCAGGTCTAAGGAACTGGCATACTTAAATTAACTTAAATTAACGTTTTTATACTGGTTTAGAAGACTCTGTAGAGTCTGTAAACAACCAGTTTCATTTACATTTCCTTGCTCGAAAAGGTATGCGCGTCCAATATATTCTTCAATGGATTAACTGACCCTGCCTCCACTACTTCCTGTGGCAATGCATTCCAAACATTCACCACTCTGACAACAATAAAAAATATTTCCTAATAACTAATCTGAATCTTTCTTTAGCTAATTTGTAGCTTTGCCCTCTTGTTCTTTGTAGGTGTTTGTATTTTGAAGAAAACAAAACATATTACATTCTAGTTTATCCGTTCCTTAGATTGTATTATAAACCTGTATTAAGTCACCTCGAATTCTTCTCTTTTCTAGACACTGTAGGCCGGTTTTTCTGAGTCTTGCCTCATAACTGTAATTCTGGAATCCCACTATCAGCTTTGTCGCTCTTTTTTTTTTATCCTTGTATACGTTAGGAGTCGGTTACTAGCATCCTGAATTATTACCTTATCTGCTTCTGATCCAAGATTACTGGGACCATTATTAAAAAGTCATGGTTTGTCTCGCCAGACATAGGTTGCTCATCAATGACATATGTACAACGAAGTGTGAAACAAGGATTCGTACTGTCCGCATCACTGTTTAACATTTCCATGCAACACATTTGAAATAGATAAGGGAAATACCAGGACTGGTTATCATTATAGTGTAAATAAACTATCCCAGATAAACGTATGATACATTTCTTCTAGTTGATAAATGAACAAGAATTTGAAGAACCTAGAAAATCTAGCAAAACAAAGGGAATTGTAGCATAACAAAGAGAACTGACACTATAATAATTTGCAAAGTAGACGTGTTATATTCGTCACAGATAACAATAAATAATCAAATACAAGAATAGAGAAAGATATTCTTTTTTCTTAGACATAGCGGGAGATGAGAAGTATCAATACAGATGAGTCATATATTGACATTCAAACGATAATACATTTTACATGCAACAGAATGAATGGGTTGACAGGACCAGAGTGAGTGAGTTGACAGGACCAGAGTGAATGAGTTGACAGAACCAGAGTGAATGATTTCAAAGGACCAGAGTGAATAGGTTGACATCAGCAGAGTAAATGGGTTGACAGCAGTAGAGTGAATGGGTTGACATGACAAGAGTGAGTGAGTTGACAGGACCAGAGTGAATGAGTTCAAAGGACCAGAGTGAACGAGTTCAAAGGACCAGAGTGAATAGGTTGACATCAGCAGAGTGAATGAGTTGACAGCAGCAGTAGGAATGAGTTGACAGCAACAGAGGAAACGGATTGACAACAGCAGTGTGAATTAGTTGACAGCAACCGAGTGAATGAGTTGAATTCACTAAGTTGCTGTCGAGTGAATGAGTTGGCAGAACCAATGTGAATAAGGTGACATGACCAGAGTTAAGGAGCCGACAGCAGCAGAGTGAATGAACTGACAGGACCAGAGTGAATTTGTTAACAGGACCAGCGTAAATGAGTTGATAGCAGCAGAGTGAATGAGTTGACAGGACCAGAGGGAATGTATTGACAGCATCAACGTGAATGAGTTGACAGGACCAGAGTGAATGAGTTGACAGGACCAGAGGGAATGTATTGACAGCATCAAAGTGAATGAGTTGACAGGACCAGAGTGAATGAGTTGACAGGACCAGAGGGAATGTATTGACAGCATCAAAGTGAATGAGTTGACAGGACCAGAGCAAATGAGCTGTCAGCAGCAGAGTGAATGAGTTGACAGGACCAGAGGGAATGTATTGACAGCATCAAAGTGAATGAGTTGACAGGACCAGAGCAAATGATTTGACAACAGGAGAGTGAATGATTTGACATGATCAGAGTGAATGACATGACCAGAGTGAATGAGTTGACAGGGCCAGAGGGAATGAGCTGACAAGAGTGAATGACTTGACAGGATCAGAGTGAAGACGTAAGCAGCAGTGACTCAAAATTTACTGTTGTCATCACGGTCAGTTGACCAAAGCTGACCAAGACACTATTCCGCCTCCAAGTGGCGGCCCTAGAGACGGGCTGAACTACTGTACTCTGGCTAATAGAAGAGTGACTGCAGGGGGATGGCAAACCTTGTACCCAAAACTGCCAACTGAAACCGGAAGCGTGCAAGTATCGCAGTTCGCTGTTAACTATGACACACAATCCTTTCCCAGATGAGCATAGAACAATGGGAAGACATTATAAATCAACATAAGTGTTTATATATACAATCGCCGTTACTGTATGGCGTACATATATGGACGATCGGCTAACGGTTGGGTAACAGAATTGAGATATTTCAAATGTTGATACGAGGCGTGTTCAAATGAAACCGGACCTAACTGCATCAAATGAATATGCGTACGATGAGCACGATGCCGTCACTTCTGTGTATATATTGCACATACCAACCGTCAAGTTTGCATAATTTCATTATTCTCGTACTCATAGTTTCTTCAGCAGACAGTTGAAAACATAACGGGTGAAGTTACTGAATCCGTCTCGAGTTGTTCAGTGAGAGATCATTCGGTTTATAACAGCTGAAGGATGCCGACCGAGGCGTTTTCATCTGCCATTAAGCGAAAAAGAAACGAATCACCGTCCAATTAGTATCGCAGCAAGTGATTCAAGCTCCGTACTATAAGTTATTTCTTATGATAGCTGGTCAGCAACCGAGGTACCCATTTTGAACACACCTTCCAAAACTTCAGTTTCTTGCTAACCACCATTTGAACTGTTTCTAGCGGCACAGCGAATTCCTCTGCTCTCGAACCTAAGCTCCGACGACGATCCACCCGAATAGCTACATCAATTTTGGTGATGGCATTTTCTGGCGCAATAATATGCGTCTGACCTGGTCTCGGAAGATCTTTCGTTAACTCACGTCTTTCTTTAAACATCATTGGCCTGTTCTTCACTGCTGCTTCGACACACGTGTGTCACCATTCACTGCCTGCAATCTGCAATAAATGTCAACTGATAACATCCTTCAGCTGTTATAAGTGAATCACCGTTCGCTGAAGAACTCTTGACGGATTCCGTATTACACCCGCCATGTTTTTATCGGTCTGCTGAGAAAACTATGAGTCGGATGATAATGAAAGTTTGCAAATTTGACGGTAGGTATGCGCTGTTTACATAAGAAGTGACGTCATCATGCACATCGTACGTATGTCACTTGGTGCAGTTAGGTCGTTTCATTTGAACATGCCTCGAATATACAATCGCCGTTATTGAATTTAGTACATATCCGCACCAAAAAGGGTAGGGGTACAGTGGGTTCCGTCACACTGCAACATCCAAGGCAACGAGGAGGTAGACAGACTGGCAAAAGAAGGTGCAAGGCTACCACAAACAGATACCAGTATGACGTACGAAGAGTCAAAACGGCTTATCAAAGCCAGGTACATTACCAAATGGGAAACCGAACATACTGGTTACACCAAAAACGATGCCTATTACCAGTTGAACCGAAGAGAGCAGGTCGTTGTCTTCAGACTTCGCACTGGCCACAATAGACTGAGGTACCACCTATTCAACAAATTGAAGATAGGGTGTACCGACGAATGCCCGTGCGGTACTGGTAAAATGACCACTGAACATCTGCTGCAGAACTGCCCGACATACGGGGATCAGAGAGAGCAGATGTGGCCATTGCCAGTGGAACTGCAAGACAAGCTCTATGGTAGTGGCGAGAGTCTCAGGATGACCACCGCTTTTTTCGAAAAAATAATGGTTACTGTCTGACTGTGTACGCAGAAGAAGAAGAAGAAGAATTTAGTACATATACGGACCATCAGCAAACGGTTGGGGAACAGAGCTGAGACATTTGAAATCTTGATAAATCGAAGAATGGCTGACATCTCGTGGAAAGACAGACTGACAATCAAAGCTAGAAAGTCTTAAACGTACGTGGAAAACTAATTATGGAAATCTGAGTAAATCAGTTACGATATTTTGGTCACATGAGAAGACAAAACACCGTACGGAAAATAAATTATGGAAGGGAAGGTGAAGGGCACACATGCGAGAGGTAAACAACGACATAAGTGGGAGGATACCATCAAAAGATGGACAGGAAAAAGCTTGTCAAAGTGTGCCTCTCTGAGCACATTTATCTTCTAGATCCAAGATCGCAGTCCTTTCATTTGTTTAATTATGTTGGTGAGGTTCACGGGGAGGCGCAAAATATGATCTGCGATCTACGTGTCCGTTGTTATTATTGTTGTTTTTGAATGTCTACAATGTGTGTGATTACTCCTTTGTGTACCTTGAAAAATGGGTTAGGTAGCGGATTGTAGCAGCTTTTTTTCACATCACGAGCGTGCTGTTGAAGGTTGACCGGTGCCCTGCAGGCTGAAATACAATGATGGACTTTATCTGCGCAACTATTTATATAATTGTGAGAAGTAACGGATTCACTTTAACTGTGTTCCATTTAAAGTAGTGGTTTTATCAGGAACCTGTTCTACAACGGATCGATGCTGTGCAGCAGGGCATCAGGCTGGGTCTTCTCAGCAAGAGTGGGAGGACAGATCGTTGCTGAACGGAGGGAGTCATCAGGCTAGGGCTTCTCAGAGTGGGAGGACAGGTCGTTGCTGAATGCAGTGGGACATCAGGCTGTGGCTTCTCAACTAGAGTAGGAGAACAGGTCGTCGCTGAGCAGAGGGGGGCATACACGTCAATAACCTCCAGTTTGAGAATGCAGCTGGAAGAATTGATCTCAGCTTTAAGATGGCTATGTCAGACCTCTTTAACAAGGGCAATCATTGTGACTAACGCCCAAGCCGTACTTCAGAAGGTACAGAAGGGGTAACAGTGAATAGCAGCTGATGATGCCTCAGACCTCTAAGGGATAGCATGGATCTACTGTCCTGGTCATGCTGGCGGTCAGTACACTAACAAAGCTGACATATTGGCTTCACAAGCTCATGTCATGTTAGTGATGGGCAGGAGTGACATTTTAAAATCAATCGATGACCGCCTGTTACATGATGATACTATATAGACGAAGCAGCTACCCACAGGCTGCAAAGATTCGACATCAAACGAGGGTCGAGTTGAGTGGGTCGCATGAAAGGAAGAAGTAGGAGGACGGCGATCTACAGGAACCATCAGCATCTAGGCCCTACACCATTTGCCGATAGAGACTGAGCAGCTGTGGGTTTGCCCCGGAGTGCAGTGACGTTGATTCTTAAAAACAGAAACACAATGGGGAACCTAACTATGTCGCTAATTGTGAAAGTTTAATGTATTTCTCTTTCTCTTGTTCCTGTTTGTGAAACCGTCTTTACATTTAAAATGAGTAATTCCAAAGCCTGCGCAGAGATAACTTCGATCTTTCTTCGTGTCTCTACCTCTGGAGCTTGCAGACCTGACAATTTCAACCAGTGTTCAGCCATATTGAATGGCGGTACCTCTCTCGTGGACAGAGGTGAATACCACAGGAGTCCTCCGAGACTTGCGAGGGAGGTAATCCAGCACGAGGGGTTGCTGTCCCTAGACAAGTCCACAGCGTCGCTTTTGTCTGCCCGCGAAAATGTTTCCCTTTTCCAATCTAGTTAATTTGTAATCGCTATTCATCTCACTCGTGGCACGTGCAGACATGTGACTGTTTTCTGGAGACAGGTCTGCCTCGTGTAGTGACAGGTCTTGTCGAAGAAGGTGAAATCGTTGGAGGTGATTGAGATGGTAGGTCCGAATCTATTTTAAAACACTATAGAACCACGTGTAACATTCATAAATAAATGCACACATTTACTTATACAAAATGTATGATACCTTAATGGTTAGCATTCTACCGGTGTATTGTCGATACCACTCTTGAATGTCACATAATTTGGAATCCTGCAGAAATGTTAATCTGGAAGTTTCTATATTTCCACACATACTGATATAACCAATGAGACTATGTCCTTTTCAAAATAGACACTATCAGAAGGCAATTATATTTTACATTTGAAATACTTGGAATACTTTAAATACTTGGAATACTTTAAATACTTTAAATCCTTGTATTTGTAGTCCTAGTCTTATGTTTAGTCCTAGGCTTATTCTTAAATCTTAGTCCTAGTCTTAGTCCTAATCCCAGTATTAGTTTTAGTCTTAGTCCTAGTCTTAGTCCTAGTCTGTCCTAGTCCTAGTCTTAGTCTTAGTCCTAGTCCTAGTCTTAGTCTTAGTTTTAGTCCTAGTCTTAGTCTTAGTTTTAGTCTTAGTCCTAATCCCAGTCTTAGTTTTAGTCTTAGTCCTAGTCTTAGTCTTAGTTGTAGTCTTAGTCCTAGTCTTAGTTTTAGTCCTAGTCTTAGTCTTAGTCCTAATCTTAGTCCTAGTCTTAGCCCTAGTCCTAGTCTTAGTCCTAGTCTTAATCCTAATCTCAGTCCTAGTCTTAGTCCTAGTCTTAGTCCTAATCTTAGTCCTAGTCTTAGTCTTAGTCCTAGTCTTAGTCCTAGTCCTAGTCTTTGTCTTAATCGACCTGTACATTTACAAGGCCGGTTGTACCTGTGCAGGTTCCAGCTCTGGCGTGAGCGGGATCTAACCAGGGGGAGGATTTCCTGCTTATCGGGCTAGGATCGAGCAACTTATTACTCTGCTATATTGGGACAAGCGCTGCAGAGGGTGGTTAACCGATGTGCGAGTCCATCTTACTAGAATCAAACACTAGTGCAAAGAAGACGCACAATCTGTTAGACACCATCTATTCTGCTTTTAACAAACCACCTAACCTCGGCCTGTGTTATGTCGCGATGTCACACAGTCTCCTCTTACGACATGCTCACCTTGGGGGGCAAAGGTGCTATTCTTGTTCTTGTCATACACAAAAAGTCCCGAAGCAGCCCTCGGGACCTATGTTTAGAACGTTCTATAATTGTGGAAATCTTACTTCCTGTTGCTTAGCAGGCCTTGAGGAAGTAGACTGGGTACTGGATAGAAATGGCATCACCTTTATATAATTATTATTGTTTATGTTGTTTGTTTATTTTTTGTTTGTTTGTTTGGGGGGGGGGGGGAAGGGGGGGGGGGAGTCGCAGCGGGGAGGCTAATGTCTGGTCAGGCATAATATACTGATCAGACATGACAGTCAGGGCCAAGCAAAATACAAGGGACATTCAAATCAAACCAGGACTTGTTGTTCTAGTTCTGCCTGCATCGGTTGTAGTGTACTATAACTACTATCGTTAGTTAGGGGCACTTGTGTCCTATTACTGCTAGGTGGCCCACTTGCCATGAGTCAGTCACGTGACAGATACATACAAATGGCGTACAAGTCTGTAAGTAACTTGCATGGAATAGGTTGTTGTGATGAAGTTTCTTGTGAACGAAGACGTGAAACATGAAAAAATGTTCTACCCTGTTGTATCACTATCAACAGTAAACATTACACACGCATTTTGAGTGTATGCATAACCGTCTGCAGAAAAAAAAATGCCTAGTTTGTTCATAAAGGGCGTCCTGCTTTTGCAAGATAACGCTGGACCTCATACGGCTCAGCACACTTTGGGCCATCTGCAGCAACACGGCTGGGAGGTATTGACACGTCCAACTTACAGTATGCAAATACGCAATGTAATTTACAACATGTCAGCTCTACTGTCGACTAGCACCGTAAATGACATGGCAGCATTATTCATTGTTTGTATTCGGAGGATGTTAGACCTTCTGAAATCTTTAGAAGAATGGAGGCACAATATGGAGTCAGCTGTTTGAGTCATAACGGAAAACAAAACTTTATTGATGAACCACGGCGAGGCAGGCCAGCAAGCGTGACAGTGATAACAGGACATTCAGTTGTGACAGGGTCACAGGGAAGTCAATTGTGAATCCCAAACCAAGAAGCCATCGAATGCACATTATGCGTGACAGGCAATGACTAGCCCAGAGTTTAGACACAGTTTAGTTGAATCTCAGTTATTTTGAAGGAGAATGTTGCTATCAAGTGTCAAGAGAACATGTGCTACAGTAATCCCTGCGGGGACTGGCGATGTATGTGCAGCGAGAACTTCCCCATACATTGATACATACTAGCATCTGTAAAATTGAGGGTGCCGAGCTACAAGGGAATGTAGTGACAATCAACCACCAATAATGGAGAATCTATAACGTATACGCTTACGTAGATCACTTCTTAGAAGACGTAAGGTGGGAGCTTGTCAGATTTGTCAGAGTCGCAAAGTTAAAAGTGGCTCATTGCAGGTGACTTTAATGCTAGGTCAAAGAAGTGGGGAAATGCCACTAAAAATAGGCAAGGGGTTGCCTTAAGCCATGCATTAGTCAACACAAACCTCACTATCATGAATGACGGACGTCCAACTAGGCTAGCACTTCAACCGGGGGATACGGGTGGGGTTATTAACCTTGGGTAACGCTGGAAGTTTCGCGTTTGATGTGAATGAGGGTTTTCAGTCAAAGCAAGAAACAGTCGAGGTGGCACTCGACCTGGAAGACGCATACAGCCGTGTAGATTTGAAACTTTAATTACATGTCTGAAGCAGTGTGGTTTAAGCCCGTGGCTGGCAAGTTAGATATCAGCTGCCCTGATGGTGAGAAAAGTTGCACTATGCGTGAGATTGTGGACATCAGAACCGAGGCAAATATGTCCAGTACTGCCTCAAGGGTCTCCGCTTTCACCGGTGCTGCTCAACATCTACACAGTAAAAGTGGCCAATATTCAACCCATAGCGTCACGGCGATCGTTGACATGTGCCGATGATATAATGTACAGGACTGGCTCAGACAGGCAAGAGTTGATCAAGGACATCCAGGAAACCTTGCAAGCAGTCTCACAGTAGCATGGTGACTCAAGCTCCAAGATCACTTCGAAGAAGGCCTGCATGATATGATGCTCTTTGAATAATTCCAAAGTAAAGACTGAACTCCCGGGCATCACATTTGATGGTTGCACCATTGGCAGGTTGCCAATTAAATACCTCGGAGTAACAATTGATCGCAGTATCTTCTATAATTGCCATGTTGACCATATCATACAAAGATGTAAGCGAGGGTTAGGAGCACCCAAGGACATGGCTGCTGTTAACTTCGAAAATCTCCTCCTATTCAGCCTATTTCGTGTTGTCTGTTATCGATTACGGACTGAACGCCATAACACTATCAAGATCAGCGTGAAATGTTGGAACGTAATCAAAAGGAATGTATGCGACTGGTTCTGTGCGGCAATAGAGATACCCCGATTGTGATGATGCGGTACGTGTTGGGATTGTTATTGGTGACATCAAGACATAAACTGGCACAAGTCAAAGCCTATATGCGTGTCACCACAAACACGCGGCACTCTTTGTACAGTAGTATCTCAGACAAGGGATCAAGAATCAAGAGAGAGTCGTCACGGATGACACAGGCAGAGACAACAAACGAACACGTCACCCCAGCTGAGACGCTAGCCAAGGGGAAAAAAATGGGTCCACACTGGTGATAGAATGATAAGAATACAAGAGAGTCATCATAACCTTTGGAAAGGAAAGCAGAAAATGGAGCAGCGAAGAGCTGAGCAAGAGCTGAATGAGCTGATAACTGAGAATACGCAGGAGAGTAACACTGTCATATATACCGACTGATCAGTGCTGCGAAGCGAGACATCTGGCTGGGGCTTCTCGGCTGGGGCTTCTCAGCTGGGGCTTCTCGGCTGGGGCTTCTCGGCTAGAGATAGGACAGGTTGTTGCTGAGCGCCGTATGGCATACATGAGAATAGAGACGGAAGCAGTGACCTCAGCACTGAAATGGGATTCTGAGACTTCTATAGCAAGGGCAGTAATCGTGACAGCCGTACTTCAGAAGATCCAGAAGGAATGGCTTAGGTACGCGTGGATAACAGCTGTTGAGGTCTCAAACCGTCAGGGATTGACATGGATCTACTGTCCAGCTCTTGCTTGGGTTCAGGGCAATGAAAGAGCTAACATCATGACTTCACAAGCTCGCATCATGGGCACATTAGTGATGGACAGAAGTGACATTTTGAAATCAATCAATGACCGCCTGCTGGATGAAGATACCGCAATAGATGAAGCAGCAATCCACGGGCTGCAAAGTTTCGACTTTAAACGAGGCTCGAGCGGAGTGGGGCGCATGAGAGGACGGCGCAGGAGAGTGTACAACTAGCAAGCTACAGGGACAATCAGCATTTTATGAGAGAGACTGATCACCTATGGGTATGCCTGAAGTGCAGTGACGTAGATTCTTAGAAACAGAAACATATCAGTTATTTCCATCAAAGTCTGACTTTCTTCGTAATGTAACTTTCACTGTCTGAAATCAGGACAAATGAAAGTTGACTATGAAAATAGACATAATTCTACGTTACTGTCTGTTATTATCGATTCTTATTATGCATAGTTATTACGTTTGTCCTGAATGATGGACGTGGGAACCTCACGTGTCAAACTTGGAAATTATTCCAGGACTTCTAGCTGAATTTGTAGGCAGGAACGTATTGTTGTAGCAATCTAGAAGGATGGTGGGGGAAATTGAATAACAAGACCTAAAGGTACTCAAATTGCAATAGAACTCTGATACATCAGAGCACGTTTTAGTTGGAAGGTAGCACGTGTAAACTGCTTCAGGCCTGTTCAAAATCAACCACAGAAGAGATGGAGGTTCAAAATGAAGAACGTGTACGTCGTTCTCAGAGTGGCACATGCACGCCGCTCACATAGTGGCCCATGCACGCCGTTCACAGAGTGGTAAACGCACACCCTCACAGAGTGGTAAACGCACGCCCTCACAGAATGGTAAACGCACGCATTTCACAGTCGTAAACGCTTGCCCTCACAGAGTGGTAAACGCAAGCATTTCACCGAGTTCTAAACGTACGCATTTCACAGAGTGGTAAACGCACGCATTTCACGGAGTGGTAAACGCACGCCCTCACAGAATGGTAGACGCACGCATTTCACAGAGTGGTAAACGCACTTATTTCACAGAGTCGTAAACGCTTGCCCTCACAGAGTGGTAAACGCAAGCATTTCATCGAGTTCTAAACGTACGCATTTCACAGAGTGGTAAACGCACGCATTTCACAGAGGGTAAACGCACGCCCTCACAGAGTGGTAAACGCACGCCCTCACAGAGTGGTAAATACACGCATTTCATAGAGTGGTAAACGCACGCCCTCACAGAGTGGTAAACGCACGCCCTCATAGAGTGGTAAACGCATGCCCTCACAGAGTGGTAAACGCACGCCCTCACAGAGTGGTAAGCGCACGCCATTGCAGAGTGGTAAACGTACGCATTTCACAGAGTGGTAAACGCACACCCTCACAGAGTGGTAAACGCACGCCCTCACAGAGTGGTAAACGCACGCCCTTACAGATTGGTAAACGCACGCATTTCACAGAGTGGTAAACGCACTCATTTCACAGAGTGGTAAACGCACGCCCTAACAGAGTGGTAAACGCACGCCCTCACAGAGTGGTAAACGCATGCCCCCACACAGTGGTAAACGCACGCCCTCATATAGTGGTAAACGCACGCCCTCACAGAGTGGTAAGCGTACGACCTCACAGAGTGGTAAACGCACGCCATCACAGAGTGGTAAACGCACGCCCTCACAGAGTGGTAAACGCACGCCTCCACAGAGTGGTAAGCACACGCCCTCACAGAGTGGTAAACGCACGCCCTCACAGAGTGGTAAACGCACGCATTTCACAGAGTGGTAAACGCACGCCCTCACAGAGTGGTAAACGCACGCATTTCACGGAGTGGTAAACGCACGCCCTCACAGAGTGGTAAACGCACGCATTTCACAGAGTGTTAATCCCACGCCCTCATAAGAGTGGTAAACGCATGCCCTCACAGACTGGAGGATGCTCGCGATACTTTTCAAATTTGTTCTTTGGCAAGTGTTATTTTTTCGAAAAAGTTACAAACTGAAGAAGAACAAAATGAAATGGAGACAAAATATTGATATATATTTGCACATATCAATCAAGGTCTTGCTCACCCCCTGTGTAGCACGGAAACTACTCTAAAAATAGTCGCTGTTGCATTATGTCGTTAGACAGCTGTTCCAACCGCCCCTTCGGTAAGTCCCCTAGTTTGTCGTTAGTTCCACATTGATTGTCTTCCTTTACACTTTATCTCAGTGTTCCGAAACAGGCAATGACTTGCAGTGTTTTTCTATTGCTTCCAAAAAGTATTATCAAACCAGCACCTTTCTCACTTTATCTCATACTCCCCCGATACTTGCCAGGTGCTGTGCCATGACTTCACATTGCCGATCTTATCATACCAATTCAGAACATCTATTCAACGGATGAAGTCATTTATAAAATAAACGACGTTCAGGGTACCTTTATTTATAGTTTTCCATGTTTCGTACATTGCTTGGGTTTTATTTCCGTTCGCCTTATTTCTATATTTCCCAAGGAGGTGTGCGTAGCAATAAGATTTTTATTTTGCGCCTGTTGGCTCAGTGCAACCGACTTCTGCATGCATTTATGTAATGTCCTGGTTCCTCCTACATTCTCTAAGGGTTTGCTTCCCCGAGGTAATGGTCGGTACTGTGATGGGGAGCGAGCCCAACACCTTCGGATTGTGAGCCGTGTCACTTAATCACTAGCCCACGCCGTTCCCTCCCTTCGTAGCTATATCTTCTTCTTCTACTTTATCGTTCGTTCTCAAACTGCTGATACCAAGCACTGAACGTTGACAAAATCCCGCCACCAAGCACTGAACGTTCTCAAACTCCCGCCACAGAGCCAATTAACGTTCTCAAACTCCTGCTACCATGTACTGACCGATCTAAAACTCCTGCTACCAAGTACTGAACGTTTTCAAACTACTGCTACCACGTACTGAACGTTCTCAAATTCCTGCTACCAAGCCATGAACGTTCTCAAACTCCCGCCACCAAGCCCTGAACGTTTTCAAACTCCTGCTACCAAGTACTGAACGTTCTCAAGCTCCTGCTACTAAGCCCTGAACGTTCTCAAACTCCCGCCACCAAGCACAGATAAAGGCTTTACAAGTAACTGGATATTGTCCGGAGAACGGAATGCGGAGTGTCGTACTTTACAGCTTGGCTGCGATGTTTTTATCTTTCGGCCTGACACATCCGATTTCAGCATATTTTTAGCCATCTCTCTTCTATCTATCCCATCTCCTTAGCCTGTCTGCCCTGTTGCAGCCTGTTTCTAGGATCACCATTCGAAGGTAGTGAAGGGTCTTGGCAGCTCTGGATCACTGGCCCTGACGCTAGCAGTCAGCTTTGGGTCGCTGACAGCTACAACTCTTGCACTGGTCAGCATTTTGATCACATATAATACCACCGATTTAAGTTGAAATGTTTAATTTAAGAAAAGACTCAAGTATATATAGATTATTATTATTATATTATTATTTGTATTATTATTATTATTATATTATTATTTGTATTATTATTATTATATTATTATTATCATCATCATCATTACTATTTAGGTTTAATTTCGTTGCGTTAATTTATCAATTGATTACCTTTGACTTCAAACATTATGCTACCTTTCACAAAACGTGCATTGTCAATCTAGCTGGTTGCCTGTCCTTACAACCCGTTCCAACTCCATCTTCCTCTTGCATGCGTGGCACACACACAGGACAATTACCTAACCGCGTGACATTAGTCAACCTGAAAGATGTATCCCAAAATAATGCTAACACGGAGCTAAAAAAATCTGGACGACAATGCCCTGTTTCAATTGTTACCTGGAGATACAAATTGTGGTTATTTGTCATGCGTGGGACATTTGAAGGCTCAACATGCAAAGTTGACGCATTTTCCGAGGTTGGCCAAAGTGTATCACTTAAAAAAAAAATATTCTCTGAGTGGCTGTTTTTTTTTTAAACATTGTTTGTTGTTGAAGCTATGCTTTGGCATTGACGCCAGCAAATTTGCAGCTATCAACAAATTAACGATACAAGTGTAGAGAACTCATTCATCATTTGTTTAGGTTTATTATGCGACCGTCCGCCGTCCGTAGTTCCGCTGCTCCAACTCAGGCTACATCTGTGGGGTCTGCGTCACGCTTAAACTACCCTGACGCTCTGTCCATCGGACAGATTGGTGCAAATGTTTCCCAACGGTTTTAACAGCAGCAATTTTGTGGTCTGGACGCGGCATGGGCCAGCCGTCCGATCGGGTTTCCTGTAGGCACAAAAGCCAAGACAAAATGATCGACGGGCTTTCAGATTTTTCAGATATAAAAAAGGATAAGGCAGCCTGCATTAGACACTGTTGTTGGGGATGGAGTGTTGGACAACTCATTGTATTTAACGTCAATTTTGTATTAGGTTGTTTAGCCAGATCATTTTCTTGGTGTGGTTTCTATACCTTATAGTGAAGACAGGTACCGATTTGCAGCTTTGTAGAAGGAAGCGTATGAGTAAAGAGAAAACTGTTTTCATGAACTGGAATGGAGTTTTTTTGTTATTTTTTTTTCATTGTGCGTTCGCCTTATTTTTCTATTCCCCAAGGTGGTGTGCGTTGCACTATGTTTTTTATTTTGCGCCTGTCGGCCCAGTGCATCCGACTTCTGCATGCATTGCATGTAAAGGTCTGCTTCCTCCTGCATTTTCTAAGTGTTTGCTTCTCTGGGGGTAGCGGCCGGTGCTGTGAGGGGAGCGAACCCAGCACATTTGGGTTGTGAGCCGTGCCTCTTCACCATTAGCCCACGCCATCCCCTGAAAGGAAATGTTTACTTATTGAAGAGCAGCAAAGTAATAACTTTTTAATCTTTCCAATAGAGAGTACCTACCTCACCATAACCGGACACTGAAAGGGACAAACAGAACAAAGAAGCGAAAAGAAAAAGAAGAGAGTTCCTCGATAATTGAGAAGTAGGCTGTTGTTGAATGCCCACAATGAGTAGTTGCCCACATCTCGTGCTGATGAAGGTGGACCGGGGTCCTCGAGACAGTTGTGCTATGCTTGGCTCCCTCTATGTGTCGCTCACTACTACGGAGATCATGTCAAACCTCATCTTGTTAGCCAGACTGTTGTCCTCGACAAAGCCCGTTTCCAGGACGACCAACGAAGAGGTTAGGTGAGGGTTTTGGCCTGACCGTGGCTAACATTCTCTGATCAGTGTGTTTTGCCTAATCAGACGTTAGCCTCATCGTCCCTGAGAGATAGGTAAGAGCACGTTGATACTTGTATACCGATCAACTTATTTACCACTTTTGACTAATGAATGTGAAACATGGACAATGATCACAACCCAGTAAAAAGCGACTTCAGGATTCTGAAATGAAATATTTGTCAGAGATGTTGTCCTCGAAGCAACAAAAAGACACAAATAATTAGGGTCATTGTTGCAAACACAGAACCAATTAGGCTGAGAGGAACGCCACTGGAAGAGGTAGAGGTATTTACATACCTAGAAAGTATAATCAAGAATGAAGGAGGGACAGGCGAGGATATAAAATTAGGATACAAAAAGCAAGAGTTGTATTCTGAATGTTGAAACCCATATGGAACTCCAAAGAAATAAGAAGGAAGACACAAATAAGGATTTTAAATTCAAATGTGAGGCTAGTCTTGCTGTATGGAACGGAAACCTGGAGGCAATGATAGGAGACTGCATTGCTTTTGTCAACATATGCCTGAGATAGATTCTTGGCATTAAATGATTTGACAAAGTTACAAACGACAGACTGTGGGAGAGAGCCGGGTCTAGGTAAATTGGAACAGGAAATCTTAGGAAGAAAGTGGAGATGGATGGGTCATACATTAAGAAAGCTACAGGCCAGTATCAACAGGCAATCCCTGTCATAGAACCCCCAGGGAAGGAGAGGCACAGGCAGACCAAGTAATACACTGAGACGAGATCTGGAGGTGGAAGTAAAGAATACAGGAACAATTTGGAAGGAACTGGTAACGATTGCACAAAACAGAGCTGCTCGTCGAGGGTTGGTTGATGGCTTATGCAACCGTGGGTGATAGAAGGCAAAAGAGAGAGCGCTAGTAGGAAGAAGTAAGAAGAAATAAATGGAAAAAAAGTTTAAAGTTGATTAAAATTAAATCACAATTTCATAATGGTATGTCAGATATCACATCGAGACGAAAACATAAAGGGAACCTACTTTACGACCAATAATCCCTTATCAGGGACAACAAATAACAACCATGTTGAACTAGCAAATAATAGAAGATGGGATGAATACATGTATGAGAGATGTCAACATTTAAGGAACAAATAGTGTACTTATCTGTAATAGCGTCTCACATCGCGACTTATCTGGTCGACATCTCGACTTCAAAATCTAGTACCAAGAAGAGACGCATTTAACATTGCATGCTTAAATGGAGCAATCTCAAAATTAGTGGTTTGGCCATGTCTGCAGGACGACAGAAGATCACCATCCACGTCAGTCATGGGAAGCAAAGAGACAAGGATCTAGAGGAATAGGACAATCCAGAGTCTGATGTACTAAAGATCTAACTTGAATTGAAGGACTAAGCAAATTGTTGCTGTTGTTGTTGTTTGCGAATGTTCACAAACTAGAAGTGAAGGACTAAGCAAATTGTTGCTGTTGTTGCGGTTGCTGTTGTTGTTGCTGTTATTGCTGTTGTTGTTGCTGCTATTGATGTTGTTGTTTGCGAATGTTCACAAACTAGAAGTGAAGGAGTAAGCAAATTGTTGCTGTTGTTGTTGTTTGCGAATGTTTACAATGAGCAAGTAACTCTTTTGTGCGCCCTGAAAAGTATGTTGTAGTAGCTTTCCTCTCATCACCAGCGTGCTGATGAAAGTGGACTGGGGTCCTCCTGGTGGTTGTGCTATGCTTGGCTTCATCTGCGTGTGGCTCACTCCTACAGGCCTCACGTTGATCCCTCACCTTGCTAGCCAGGGTGCCATGAAAACAGCCCGTTTCCAGGAAGAGCTGCAAGGAAGCCAATATATTTTGCCTAAACCTTACTAACATATTTGATCAGTATATTTTGCCTGACCGGACATTAGTCTTTCTAAGTAGAAGACTCTACACTTCAAGGGTGAAGTGGAGCCACTGAATGTGTAAGGTATAATACTACATCTCAAGAATGAAAGCACTTGATTTAGGTAAAAATGTCATTACATTTTGAAAGTTTTTAGTTTTTTCCTGGATATAGGTTAGCAGCCAGCGGTTTCTTTCGCTATTTTAAAAGGTATGGTTTCTCTACGTCGACAGTGTGTATACAGGACTTCTGACTTTAACCTCCATCTCCGATAGATTTAACACACACGTCTCATTCGATGTATTCATATCTCTTGTTTATATAATTATATCTCTGGTTTATATATGTACAAATATTTTATGTATTCAACTTTTTTTTTTAAATTCATAATTTTTTTATTGATTCATTTAAAAAAATATATATTCATCTCCTGTAATGTGTATTCCTCTGTTTTTTGTCTATTCATCTCCTTTTCATGTATATAGTTGACTATCTTCAATTCACTTGTGTCGTTAGACGCTCTGGGAGGTGTGACCTCCTTTGTTTCATATGTCTTGTTTATATATGTATATTTTATGTATTCAACACTTTTCTATTATTGCATCTGCTTTTAATGTATTTATCACCTTTTTATGTGTTCATCTATTTTTATGTATTCATTTTCTTTATTGCGTATTCATCTCCATTCCATGTATTGATCTCCGTTATGTGATTGATCTTTGTGATGTATTCATTTATTTTTATTTTTTGATCTCTTTTTATGTAATCATCTCCTTTTAATGAATTTATCCTTTTTTTATGTTCATTTCTTTTTTATGTATTAATCATCTTTTAATATATTCATTTCTTTTTATGTTCATCTCTGTTTTATGTATTCATCGTTTTTTTTTTATGAATTCATCTACTTTCGTTGAATTCATAACTTGTATATGTATTCAACAATTTGATGTAAGCATCTCCTTTTTATGTATTCACCTCGTTTTTATATTTTCGTATCCATTTTATGGATGCATAACATTTTTATGTATTATCACTTTTAGTGTGTCCATCTATTTTCTATGTATTTATCTAAGTTTTTATCTATTCATCACTTCTGTATGTATTCATCTCCGTTTTATGTATTCATCTTTCTTCTATTGCGTGTTCTTACATGTGTTTCTTATGTCCTTGAAGAATACCTTTTTATAGTTATGTAGGTTTCTTTCTTATTTTGTCTCAGAGGGGTATCGAATCATACATATCCATGTTTGTATGCTCTTTATTGTAATCCTCCCTTTATTTTTATGTGCTACAGTGTTAACCGCCTTATAATGAAGGATCACGTATTTCAAACGCAGGAATAGTCATTTAGTTATATTCGATCACGTGACCTACTATCAAATAATCGATATCCAGGCTTAAGGTCTGACGCAGTCTAAAAAATGACTAGGCCCTCAAAAGGGTTGATGTCTAAACAATGCCCGAAGTGTGTGGACATGGTTTAATACGCAACTTCCTTTCCTTTTTCTGAGATTAGCAATGTCCGGGAAGACGATTATTGGGATGAGGAATAACTGCCGTTTGCAATTACAGTACTCGTTCAGCTTGCAGGCTAACTGTTTTCATCCCAGGTGTAATAGTGAAAAACCCAGGCGCCTAGCGAGGTTCAAACCTGCGTCTCCGAACTTTAAGATCGGTATGCTAACAGCTTGACCACTCGCTACTCCGTTATCGTCAGCCTGGTTGTCAAAGTCGAGTCATCCGTTTGGAGTATTTAATGGTGACGTCCTAGTTCTGTCCCGCGTCCCAGTCTTATCGTGTCCCCTGGCTTAAAACCCGTCACTTTTCGACAGGCAAACGATACCGGGCAGTTATCTGCTTGCTTGCAAACATTTGGACAATGCTCTAATTGGAAGATCAAAATCGTGGAACTTCCTGTCTCTTCTCGCGCGCGCGCTATTGTCAGACTGGATGCCGGAAACGACAGGGCAGCGGACGGGGAACTGATGTGTCCCATCCCATGCCTCATTTAAGCTGCGCTAGTGCATCTGTGTGCAGACAATAATCACGCCACGCTTGAGTTATGTGCTGCATACAAACGCTCATAACAATAATGTGTCTATATTTTGTACGAAAATAAAATATCTTATTCATGCCTGCCCTTTGATCATGTGGTCCATCTGAAGCATAAGGAACCCACTGTAGTTGACCAGTTTAATTAACGTGTTTCAAGTTCCAGTTTGGACATTGGTCTACAAAGATTGTTCCACTGTCTTTTCCATTTGAAAAAAAATTAATTACTACAAGGCATTCTCCTCGTATTTCGGGCCCGGCTTAGAAAATACAAAAGCAAGGAATAATCTACTTTGTTGTGGCTCCCTTTAGAATTAGGGCTGCGACGGATGATCTTCTTATTTTTGGATCTTTTATTAAACACAGTGTTACATGGGATCGTCGGTTTATTTCTGGATCCCCCTTAGATCATAGGGATGCAAGGGATCGTCTTCTTATTTCTTGATCCCCTTTTCATTCTTCTAATTTCAGGATTTTTTAGTACATAGGGACACAAGGATCGAATCTCTTTAGAACATAGAACTACACAGGATCATCAACGTATTTCGGATTCTCTTTACATCATTAGCTCTTTCCGTCTTGTCAGACGATAGGAATTGTGCTTTGAAAGAAAAATGAATACAACTACAATCCGTGACGGTAACGAATGTGACTCCTAAGCCCAATCCGGGTAGAGAAGCGTCTTCCACAGTGTGTACAAGGAAAGTTAGGACCGTTTGTGGCATCGCATGGTGTGGCGTGTCTTCTCAAGCTCTGAGTCTTTAGCCTATCAGCAATCAGTATCTCCTTTATCTATATCCCATGCTTAATTCTGCCCCTCCATGTAACACGATCTATGGCGTCCTGTTCCCATGATTCCAAATCGATGCCCGCATCATTCATATCCCGCTTGCATACATCCTCGTACCGAAGTAATGGCCGGCCCCGAGACCTTTTCCCCAACTGTAATTCCCCATAGAGAAGATATTTTGGTATTCTGCCATCATCCATCCTCCGAGTGTGTCCCAGCCAGAGGAGCCTTCCAAGACTAAGTATGGAAAGGATTGTGACACTGCCTATTCTCTCAAAAACTTCTGCGTTGGTGATCTTGTCTTGCCACCCAACCCCCAGGATTCTGAGGAGGCAACTCGTGTGGTAGCTGTTTAGCCGCCTCTCCTGAAGGATGTAGGTGGACTATGTCTCACTGCCGTAAAAAAGAAAGCTGGGGACACATGCCTGGTAAACAAGTGTTTTTGTTTTAACAGTCAGCTTCTTTACAACATAGCGGTATGAACGGATGCTCTCTGCAGATCCACATTTTGAACCATCCTTTTGAGCTCAGCCTGCTGTATTCCTGCAGCTTCGTTCACCTCATACATTGTTCTTCCTCATGCGTTTTGTTATCGCTTCTCCCCTTCCCTTTCCTACGTTCGTCTCTTTCCCGGTGTTTTCCCATCAAACGTAAATTCCGTTACATTGAATTGTCTCTTTGTTAGTCATATCCATTGAACATTTTTCCTCGGTAATCTCTACCGACCCGCACACAAGATGTCTGTATCAAATCACTTATATATATATATATATATATATATATATATATATATATATATATATATATATATATATATATATATATATATTAATATATATATATATATATATATTAATTCGTTGTACGCGTTAAGATTGCATGAATCATACACAACCCTCATTAGCTGTCTTTAAGAACATGCCTAGAAGTTTACATTGAAACTTTTTCTTTCCTTTCCGAGTACCACTCTGGCAATCATTAGCTTCAAGTAGTGGACAAGGAACAGCGAATAGGTCCACTAATAGCTTACAAGGAAGGCATTCTTGAGCCCAAACACCACGAGGATCAGGCTAAAGTATGATTCGCGCACCAAAAATTTAAATTTCAACTCCAGTGTCAGATCGATGCTGCTGTATGGAGATGGAAACAACCAAGGACATGCGCACACTCCTTCACTTACAGACACATAAGAAGAATAATTGGCATAAAATAGCAGGCCATTCTGAGAACTGACGACCTATATAAAGGGAGCCAATAACAGCCACATGAACAAGAAATTAAGCGAGGAAAACCCCACCCAACACAGTCACACAGGCACTTACATGGAATCCCCAAGAGGAAAAGAAAGAGATGCAGACCAAAAACAATTCACCAAGAAGAGCATGTGATGGAACTACAATTAAATTATTACACCTAGAGAAAGGCAGAGAGCAGGACATTTTTTTTTATTTGTGCATACTTACTGACAGCGTGCATCTTTAATCGATGTATAATTTAATTAATTTGTTATTTTTTTAAACAAAATAATGTGTGATTTAATTTGTTGTACTGACCTTTTTGCTGACCATACATGGTTACACTCTTATCTGCTATGTGCTTCAGACCCTTTAACATGAGCTGCAGAGTCTTCTACAATGGACTACCCTACCATGGGATATAGACTTGCTCTATAGTCGCTGTAGTCTAGAGGTTAAGGCACTCGCCTCTCACAGTGATGAACGGAAACGGTGGGCGATCGAATCCCGCCAGTTTCAAGATACCCAGTGTCTTACGGTGGGTAAGACCATACCGAGTTATCTGCAGCCGCCTCGACCAATAGTATTGCCACTGATCCAAAGTAACTGGGGATTAGAGTGAGGTTGATGACCAGCGCATATACTTGCTCACTATAATCCAAATACAGCGCACATCACATTATACAGACAAAACCGGCTGATGTTATGGTCATCATAGCTTCGAGAAGGACAATAACTATAGATTTTGCTACCAAAAAACATGTAAAGTCATATACAATAGCCTGCTTAGTCTTTTATCACGGTGTGTTGAATTATCTGCCACAGGTTGTACACACCTCTACAATGGGGTGTTGAGTTATCTGCCACGGGTTGTACACGCCTCTACAATGGGGTGTTGAGTTATCTGCCACGGGTTGTACACGCCTCTACAATGTGGTGTTGAGTTATCTGCCACGGGTTGTACACACCTCTACAATGTGGTGTTGAGTTATCTTCCACGGGTTGTACACGCCTCTACAATGGGGTGTTGAGTTATCTGCCACGGGTTGTACACGCCTCTACAATGGGGTGTTGAGTTATCTGCCACGGGTTGTACACACCTCTACAATGTGGTGTTGAGTTATCTGCAACGGGTTGTACAAACCTCTATTTTGTAAGAGTGGGGGGGGGGGGGGGTGTGGTTGAGTTTTCTGCCATGAGTTGTACAAACCACTACCATAGAGTGTTTAGTTATCTGCCATGGCTTGTACAATCCTCTACCATGGAGTGTTCAATTATCTGCCATGGGTTGTAAAATCCTCTACCATAGAGTGTTGAGTTTTCTGCCATGGGTTGTACAATCCTCTACCATAGTGTGTTGAGCTATCTGCCATGGGTTGTACAATCCTCTACCATAGAGTGTTGAGTTATCTGCCATGGGTTGTACAATCCTCGACCATGGAGTGTTGAGTTATCTGCCATGGGTTGTACAATCCTCGACCATGGAGTGTTGAGTTATCTGCCATGGGTTGTACAATCCTTCACAATGAGAGGTTCTACCATAGCCTGTAAAGATGTTCTTCCCTGCTGACATGGTAGAGAAACCTCGCCTCCGCCTCTATCCACCAAATCCATTCCTCATTTGTTGTCTCTTAGCACATCATTGACATGTTTCTTTGTTTCTCTTATCTACTACCCCTTGGAGCCATGGACGTTATGGTTGTATTATCCTTTTATTAATTGTGTTTTTGGAAAAAAGGTTAGACTATTTTAATGCCGTTGTTGTTGTTTTGTAATGTGTTGCCTTTGTTTTGATATTGTTTATTATATCGTTCCTTATACTTCTTTTTTCAACAATGTCTAAAATTTACGTTATTCAATATTACGCTGAGACAGTATTACTGTTACTACTACTACTACTACTACTGTTGCTGCTACTATTAATACTACTACTGCTGCTACTTCTAATACTGCTATTACAATTACTACTGTGGCTGCTGCTACTACTACTGCTACTACTACTACTACTACTACTGCTACGACTACGACTACTACTACTACTACTACTACTGTTGCTACTACTACTGCTATTGCTGCCACTTCTATTAATACTACTACTGCTGCTACTTCTAATACTCCTATTACAATTACTACTGTGGCTGCTGCTACTACTACTGCTATTGATGCCGCTACTATTAATACTACTACTGCTGCTACTTCTAATACTGCTATTACAATTTCTACTGTGGCTGCTACTACTACTACTGCTACTACTACTACTACTACTACTGCTTCGACTACGACTACTACTACTACTACTACTACTACTACTGTTGCTACTACTACTGCTATTGCTGCCGCTTCTATTAATACTACTACTGCTGCTACTTCTAATACTGCTATTACAATTACTACTGTGGCTGCTGCTACTACTACTGCTATTGCTGCCGCTACTATTAATACTACTACTGCTGCTACTTCTAATACTGCTATTACAATTACTACTGTGGCTGCTGCTACTACTACTGCTATTGCTGCCGCTACTATTAATACTACTACTGCTGCTACTTCTAATACTGCTATTACAATTACTACTGTGGCTGCTGCTACTACTACAGCTACTACTACTACTACTACTACTACTACTACTACTACTGCTACGACTACGACTACTACTACTACTACTACTACTACTTCATCTACTTCAATAAATACTACTACTATTACTAGTGATACAACAACAAATACTGCTGCTATAATTGATACTACTACTGCCACTACAACTGCTACTACTACTATTACTACTACTACTACTACTACTACTACTACTAATTCTACTACTAATACCACTACTGCTGCTACTAGTGCAACTACTACTACTGATATTGCTGATGCTACTACTGCTACTAATACTAGTGCTGCTACTAGTATTGCTACTACTTCTACTTCAACAAATACTACTACTACTATTACTAGGACTACAACTACTAATACTGCTGCTACAATTGATACTACTACTGCCACTACTACTACTACTAGTACTACTATTACTACTATTACTACTACTATTACTACAACTGGTATTACTACTACTACTACTATCACTGCTGCTACTATTACTACTACTACTGCTGATATAATTACTACTACAAGTACTTCAACATCAACTACTACTGCTTCTACGACTATTATTATTACCACTGCAACTACAAATACTACTATTAAGACTATTCTTTTTACTATTTCTGCTATTGATACTACTACTACTAATACTACTACTACTACTACTACTACTACTACTACTACTACTACTACCTACTACTACTACTACTATAACTACTACCACTACCACTACTACTACAATTACTACTACTACTATTACTACTACTTCTACTACTGCTTCCACTTATAGTATCACTACTATTAATGTAATATTACAACCACCACAACATCACAACCTCACATTATTATAGCTCCTACTTTAACTACACTTAAATCCTCTTATTTGCCATTCCTATTTTCACATAACTTAAGCGACACCACCAATGCATTCCCTTTTTGTACCGTCTTCCTCAGCTAAAACCCATGCATCTCACACTCTCCATCCTCCTCATCTGTTGTTCCTCTGACAAAATATATGTAATATTTCCATCTAGTCTCCGAAGAAGAAGCTGTTACTCGACTGTCATATTCAAGCAAGGACAGTACACTTCTCTATACCAACAATAAACACATCTAGATCTTCAGAAGCCCCTTCATACTTGATTTGTTTTCTACATCCCAGATGCTTGTCACACAGACGCCTACAATAGTGAGGGCTAAGAGTCACTGACAGGCACAATAGCCGTACTGAAGCCTTGAGCACAAAACAGCGCCTTTTAATGGGATAGGCAAACACGGAAACTCTCTAAGCTGGCACAGTAACAACTTCTGCCATCTTCAGATTAACGACTAGGTCTCGTTAGGTCGTGTATTCTTGCGCGGGCAGTAGCGCGTCGGCTAATTCTTTAGTTGCCATTGTTCATCTTAAGCGACAAACATGATTCATAGTGTTTACAGTGGGCCTTCCCGTTCAGCAACTCCACGCAGATCCTTGCAATGGGCGCCTGACCAAACAACGGTCGAATCGGATATGTGGCCAGGAAGAGAGATTTGTCACGGTCTGCTCGTGTGGGATGTCCAATAAAACACAGATTGAAAGACTTGAACTCATCGTCTGCTTGCAGAAACAACGATCACAAGGAGAAGGGTTAAAAAGAGAGATAATTCTCCATCATCATCTCAGCATCTGGGCATTCTTTCCCGTGAAAGTGACATCCCTTGTTATGCAGATGAAGGTAGCAGAGTTTCCGGTTCCGGTCTGCCTGGTTATACAATGACCACTTCTGGCCAGCCGATCCGGCGAGATCCTTTCTTAAGGGATGGGCTTTGTGGACCAATATCATGCAGTGAAGCAACTTCCTAGTCTACCAAGCTGTAAATGAATACCAGCCTTGCATTTCTCCTCTTTTATTCGAAAGTCATGCGAAATTCCATTTCAGGATCCTGTGATTTTGATGTTGCGCGTAGGTGGCTGAACGGAACTTGATAAGCTTTAAATGACTTGGGTGTTCTCATATGACCAACATATAACACGTGACTGAATGGACGCTGATTAGCTTCAGATGTCTTGCGTGTTCTCATATGACCAACATATAACACGTCACTAAAAGGTGCGCTTTCACATCCGACAACAACAATAATAGTTGTGATGCTGATAACCATATTAATGTTGGATGTAATGAAGGTAAACATAATGATGTTAACTGTAAAAATGGTAAACATAATGACGTTGACTGATGATTGTAAACACATTGACGTTCATTGTGATGATGGTAAAGATTATGTCGTTGACTGTCAAAATGGTAAACATATTGATGGTAACTGTAATAATGGTAAACATAATGACGTTGACTATAATAATGGTAAACATAATGAAGTTGACTGTAATAATGGTAAACATAATGACGTTGACTGTAATAATGGTAAACATAATGACGTTGGGGGTTATGACGGTAAAGATAATGCTGTTGGGTGTGATAATGTTAAATAAATTTATGTTGATGATGCCGACGGTAAAACTAATGATGCTTGGTTTGAGGATGGTAAAGATTTTGACGTTGGGGATGATGTTGGTGATGATCACTTTAAAGTAAACTTGTTGGGGATGATGGTGTAGATCATGATGTTGGGTGGAAGGATGTTGAAGGGGGCAATGGTGAGGGTAATAATGTTGGAGTGGTAGTGATACATATAAATTGCTGGCGGTGGAAATGATCAAGTTAAACAGTGGGGTGGTGATAATGACATAATAATCGTAGGGTGGCAGTGATACAGATAATATTGTTGGGTTTATGTGATACAGATAATATAGTTGGGTTTATATGATACATATAATATTGTTGGATTTAATGGATACATATACTATTGTTGGGTTTATGTGATATATATATATATATATATATAATATTGTTGCGTTTAATGGATACAGATAATATTGTTGTGTTTAATGGATACAGATAATATTGTTGGGTTTATGTGATCCATATAATATTGTTGAGTTAAATGGATACATATAATATTGTTGGATTTATGTGATACAGATACTATTGTTGGGTTAAAGTGATACAGATACTATTGTTGGGCTTATGTGATACATATAATATTGTTGGGTTTAAGTGATACAGATAATATTTTTGGGTTTACGTGATACAGATAATATTGTTGGGCTTAAGGGATACAGATAACATTGTTTGGTGTATGTGATACAGATAACATTGTTGGGTGTATGTGATACAGATAACATTGTTTGGTGTATGTGATACAGATAATATTGTTGGCTTTATGTGATACAGATAATAATATTGGTTTTTTGTGATACAGATAATATTGTTGGCTTTATGTGATACAGATAATATTGTTGGCTTTATGTGATACAGATAATATTATTGGCTTTATGTGATACAGATAATATTATTGGGTTTATGTGATACATATACAAATGTCGGGGTTTACACCGATAATAAAATAATATTGGGAAAGGCAGTTGTAAAGATAATAAATATTAGTATTTCGGTTGTGAAGATAAATAATATTAGGGTAGCAGCGACAACGATAATAATGTTGGGTGGCAGCAATAAAGATAAAAATGTTGTCTGTTGCCATTATAAAGATAATAATGTTTGGGTGACGGCGATAAAGATAACTGTGTTTGGGTGACAATGACAAAGATAATTATGTTTGGATCAAATCGGTAAATATAATTGTGTTTCGGTGACAATAATAAAGATAACTATGTTTAGAAAAAATGGTAAAGATAATTGTGTCTGTGTGACAATGGCAAAGAAAATTATGATTTGGTATGAATGGCAAAGATATTTGTGTTTGGGCGACACAGTTAAAGATAATTGTGTTTGTGTGACAAGGTTAAATATAATTACCTTTGTGTGACAAGGTTAAAGATAATTACCTTTGTGTGACAAGGTTAAATATAATTACCTTTGTGTGACAAGGTTAAAGATAATTGTATTTGGGTAACAATGGCAATGAAAATTATGTTTGCATGACGGGGGTAAATATAATAATGTTGTGAATAACGGAGGTCAAAATAATTATTTTGATGGTGATGACAAAAATGACGATAACAATGTCGATGAAGCAATTGATAGTATACGTGATTTGTATGAGAGGTGTTACGATGATATACGTGATTTGTGTGAGAGGTTTGACGATGATATACGTGATTTGTATGAGAGGTGGGACGATGATATACGTGATTAGTGTGAGAGGTGTGACGATGATATACGTGATTTGTATGAGATGTGTGACGATGATATACGTGATTTGTATGAGAGGTGTGACGATGATATACATGATTTGTATGAGAGGTGTGACGATGATATACGTGATTTGTATGAGAGGTGGGACGATGATACACGTGATTTGAATGAGAGGTGTGACGATAATATACGTGATTTGTGTGAGAGGTGGGACGATGATATATGTGATTGTGTGAGAGGTGTGACGATGATAAACGTGATTTGTGTGAGAGGTGGGACGATGATATACGTGATTTGTATGAGAGGTGTTACGATGATATACGTGATTTGTATGAGAGGTGTTACGATGATATACGTGATTTGTGTGAGAGGTGGGACGATGATATACGTGATTTGTATGAGATGTGTTACGATGATATACGTGATTTGTGTGAGAGGTGAGACGATGATATACGTGATTTGTATGAGAGGTGTGACGATGATATACGTGATTTGTATGAGAGGTGTGACGATGATATACGTGATTAGTGTGATAGGTGTGACGATGATATACGTGATTTGTATGAGAGGTGTGACGATGATATACGTGATTTGTATGAGAGGTGGGACGATGATATACGTGATTTGTATGAGAGGTGTGACGATAATATACGTGATTTGTGTGAGAGGTAGGACGATGATATATGTGATTTGTGTGAGAGGTGTGACGATGATATAGATGTTGATAAAATAGTAATTGTAAACGGGGGTAATGTGTGCTGTTGATAACTGTAATGTTCTTGTGCTGATTGTGGTTAAAATAATAAGGTTGCTGGTACTGATGGTAAATATAATGAGGTTTGTGGTACTGATGGTAAATATAATGAGGTTCGTGGTACTGGTGTTAAATATAATGAGGTTCGTGGTACTGGTGTTAAATATAATGATGTTTGTGGTAGTGGTGGTAAATATAATGAGGTTGGTGGTACTGATCGTAAACATTATCAGGTTTAGTGGTATATATGGTAAATATAATGAGCTTGGTGGAAGTGGTGGTAAATATAATGAGCATGTTGGTACTGATGGTAAATATAATGAGGTTTGTCGTACTGATGGTAAATATAATGAGCATGTTGGCACTGATGGTAAATATCATGAGCGTGGTGGTACTGATGGTACTGATCGTAAATATAATGAGCATAGCGGTACTGTTGGTAATGATGGTAAATATATTGATCTTGGTGGTTTTGATGGTAAATATAATGATCTTTGTGGTCCTGATGGTACTGATGGTAAATATAATGATCTTTGTGGTCCTGTTGGTACTAATGGTAAATATAATGAGCGTGTTGGTACTACTGGTACTGATGGTAAATATAATGATCTTGTATGTACTGATGGTAAATATAATGAGCGTGGTGGTACTGATGGTAAATATAATGAGCGTGGTGGTACTGATGGTAAATATAATGAGCGTGGTGGTACTGGTGGTAAATATAATTAAGTTAATGGTGATAGTGACAGTAGCGGTGGTGACAAATCATTGGCTGATTATGTGATATTGACATGCTCGGCATGATGCTAATGGTGATGGTCATGGCTGTGATATGCCTGTTAGTGGTGACATTTATGACACATATGGTAGTAACATTGGTGCTGGATTTAATGATTTTCTAGGTGGCAATAGTGGTAGTTATGACGATATTTGTAAATTACAAATATATGTGAATGTGATGTTAGTGGTCATGTTTGTAATTGTGATAGCTTTGATTTCAATGGTAGTAGATTTGATTATGTTATTGAGGATGGTGATGATGTCAGCGATAATAGACGAGAGGATGATATGTGTAGTGAAGGCACGAGTCATGGTGATGATGTTAATTATGAAAGATGTAATGTTAGTAGTGAAAACAGTAGTTTTGGTGATGATATTAGTTGTAAAAGATGTACTGTTAGTAGTGAACACAGTAGTTTTAGTGATGATGTTAGTTGTAAAATATGTAATGTTAGTAGTGAACATAGTAGTTTTAGTGATGATGTTAGTTGTAAAAGATGTACTGTTAGTAGTGAACACAGTAGTTTTAGTGATGATGTTAGTTGTAAAAGATGTACTGTTAGTAGTGAACACAGTAGTTTTAGTGATGATGTTAGTTGTAAAAGATGTAATGTTAGTAGAGAAAACAGTAGTTTTGGCGGTGATGTTAGTTGTAACATATGTAATGTTAACAGAAAAAAGACAATAATTGTGTGGATGCTGTTTGTAGTGAAGGTAGTAGCTGTGATGATGATGTTAGATGTGATATATGTGATGTTGTTATTAGTAGTAATGGTTGTTGTTTGCGAATGCCCACAATGGGTAGGTTTACTCTTTTGTGTGCCCTGAAAAAGGACGTTAAGTGGCGAGTTGCAGTAGCTTTCCTCATATCCCGAGCGTGCTGATGAAGGTGGACCGGCGTCCTCCACGGCTGTGCTATGCTTGACTTCATCTTGGTATTACACACTACTACGGGGATCACGTCGATCCCTACCTCGGATGCAAAGTCGCCATGAAAACAGCCCGTTTCTAAGGAGGGCTACTAGGAAGCCGAGGCATGGGTCTTGGCCAGTATGTTTTGCCTGACCCTGACTAGCATGTCTGATCAGTATATTTTGCCTGACCCTGACTAACATATCTGATCAGTATATTTTGCCTGACCAGACGTTTATCTTTCTCCCCAGTAGTGATGACAGTAGTTGATACGATAGTGCTAGGGGTGATGGTAGTAGTCTGTTGATGCTGTTATGGGTTTTAGTAGCAGCTGCGATTATGATATTAGGGTTGATGGTTAGTAGTTGTGGTGATTATGTTAGGGGTGAATGTAGTAGTTGTTTTGATAATCATGATTTTAGTTCTCCCAATATTAGATGTGATGATAGTAGTGATGGTAGTAGTTGTAATTATGATGTTAGTGGTTGCGGCAGGAGTTGTTGTTATGATGATGTTAGTGGTGATTGCTGTAGTTGTGATGATGGTGTTAGTGGTGATTGCTGTAGTTGTGATGATGGTGTTAGTGGTGATGGCTGTAGTTGTGATAATGGTGTTAGTGGTGATCGCCGTAGTTGTGATAATGGTGTTAGTGGTGATCGCCGTAGTTGTGATAATGGTGTTAACCGTGATAAATGCGATGCTAGTGGTGGTGGTGGTGATAGTTATGGTGTACATGTTTAATTATCGTTGCTGTTGTAATGGTGGTAGTCGGTGTTTTTATGAAATATTTTGTAAATAGTGAAATATGTGATGTTACTGGGGCGACCATAACGATGGAAGCGGTGTAGCAGGGCTAGACTCCACTCATAGTCCAGTGCTTCCTCAGTTATTTTACTTCCTTGGTGAAAACCACTTGCCTGTTATTTCAGATTTGATCTGGAAACGACAATCAAGAACGACAACTGCAGATGTTTGCTAGGCGAGTAAATCATCTATTGTTGATTCTGGTTTGTTCCAGGAATAAAGAGTTAAGGTTGACGAGCTGATGGACAAAGTTGTGTCTCTAGGCACGTCCAGGGACCCAGGAAGGATTACGTGTAGGCGGTAGTGACGTGACCTCATCAGTCTGATTAACGAACTTAAGGTCGCGAATGAGGCCAGACGGGAGTGTTTAGTTTTGGGTTACGTTACGGGAACTTGGATTCCAGAAGTGATGAATGATGGAGATTGATAACGGGAGTAGCCATTGTTTGATGTTATAACGATGTTATTCTTGGAGACAGTTCGAGAGGGTCAGTATGGTTAACGTTGTCATTTGTTCAGGCCTGGGGCTCAGAATTGACGGCTTGCTCTTAACTATGGGATGTACGATAAAGAGCCCAGGCAAACCATGTAAAAAAATACCAAACGCTGAGAGTCAAGCCCACAGAAGTAAATGTATGTTATTGTCTATCATGTCACTTCACTTAGTCAATCCTCGTCTACCCAACGTGGGGAGTGGGGGGGGGGGGGAGGGTAGAGGGAGTTTTATATACTCAGTGGCAATCAAGAATGCGATCGAAAAGTGGACTGACCTGTTATTTCTTGTCAAGATGGAGAAACAGGGTCCCTTTGGATAGGCCACTATTGGATAGGCCACTATTGGATAGGCTACTGTTGAATTGGATCTTTATTCCCTTTAGGATGTTTGCACGAGTAGCGCTTAAGATACTACAATTGTGGCCTATTTTCTTTTTTAATGTGAAATGCATGTTAACGGGTCCTCGAAGTTTATAGCTCGTATCCGATTGGACTATGCACATGTTTCACATACATTGAGACCAAAGACGCTAGAAATTTGCGGGTTATAAAAACCAATCCCATTTGCTCTTTCGCTTTTTCATTGAGAGACGCTCACCTTTCGCTCAGCCCCAGCGTCCAACCATTATCTAAAACACGAGTCTTGCAATCAAAAGCCGTAAGTTCTACACTGACTGCATTTGTGACAACCACAGTATAATCCACCTTTATTGCCGTCCACTCAGTAGCAATTATTTTACCGAAGTCTACACTTCCTAGATCAGTGGTCAACGACTGACTAAGCCATCAGTGACCATCAGGCATGGGTGTAGACAAAAGCAGCAACACTCTATCCTCGCCTGCCTCCCTCCACCCTCCCATACTGCACCTCAACTCTGGTTCATGATCTTTATTTCGACGTCGTTTGAGGCCGGAGATGGAGAAATGAATGAGCTGCCATATCGGATTCTTCGCAAAAAGTGTCAGTGATCACGACTCTACTCTGCATCAAAAGTGGTTGCGCAGGAAACATATTGCAACCATCCACCTGTGGTTAAGAAATTAGGATTGATGTGGGAAGGCAAGCCTCGATCTGAAAGCCATGCTGAAATCGGATGTGTCAGACGAAAAAGCGCAGATGTCGCAGACTGGCTGTAAACTTCGATAAAACGTCATAACGTCCTATTCATAAGGAACGTTGGATAATAATAATAATAATAATAAGAAGAAGAAGAAGACAAAGGAGAAGAAGAAGACTAAGAAGAAGAAGAAGAAGAAGAAGAAGAAGAAGAAAAAGAAGAAAACGAAGAAATAGAAAAACAGGAAACGGAAAATCCAAAAAAGGAAAAGATGAAGAAAAAAAGCAAACGAAGACAAAGAAGAAGAAGAAAAAGAGGAAGAATAAGAAGAAAAAGAAAAAGAAGAAGACGAAGAAGAAGAACAAGAAGACAAAGAAGAAGAAGAAGAAGAAGAAGAAGAAGAAGAACAAGTAGAAGAAGACACATAAACAGAAAATAAAAGGAAAACAAACAGGAAAAGAGAAAGAAGAAGAAGAAGAAGAAGAAGAAGAAGAAGAAGAAGCAGAAGAAGAAGAAGAAGAAGAAGAAGAAGAAGAAGAAGAAGAAGAAGAAGAAGAAGAAGAAGGCAAACAAGGAAAATAATGTTGGTATCTGTGACTCTTGAGCAAGTAATTGTATCTCAGCCTGTCTTTCGCCTTCCCCCTGGGAGCCCATACCATGGCAGTTCTAGTGATCGTGTCAGGCTCACCACTCGGGACAAGGTCGAGACAGTCCCAGAGTCGACCTGCTATACTGGTGTACACACCTAAATGGTTGATCTGGGCAAGCAGTTCCTAGTTAGTCAGGATGTTCGGTCTGAAAATTTGATGAATCTTTCTTAGACATGTTGTGTGAAGAGATGACAGTACATGCCTGTTTCTGTCAGATGTTTCTGTAACTCTCCAGCACAGTTAACTAGTTGGTTAGTTAGTTAGATGGTTAGTTAGCTAGTTATTTAGTTAGTTAGTTAGTAGTTAATTAGTTAGTTAGTTTGCTAGTTATTAACAGTTAGGTAGCTAGTTAGTAAGTTAGTTAGCTAGCTAGTTAGTTATCTAGTTAGTTAGTTAGCTAGTTAGTTAATTAATTAGCTAGTTAGTTAGTCGGTTAGCTAGTTAGTAAGTTAGTTAGTTAAAAAGTTAGTTAGTTAGTTAGTTAGTTAGTTAGTTAGATAGTTAGTTAGTTAGTTAGTAAGTTAGTTAGTTAGTTAGTTAGTTAGTTAGTTAGTTACCCATCGCAAACGGTGATGCGACAACAGCAGACGGTTTTGTTTTGAGGATATAACTTTCCCTCTATATGGATTATAATGAGGAGTTATAGCGCTTGTCATCAACCTCACTCTCTGGTATCGAGCTACCTTGGACCAGTGGCAAGACATAAGTAAAAACGACTAGGAAGCAGACATTCTGGTCCCACCTCCCGTGAGACCAGGGGTCGCTTGAAAATTTGCTGGATTCGATCGTACACCGTGTCTGTTCATCGCTTTGAGAGGCGAGTGTCTGACCTCTCGACCACATCGACCAAAAGAAAGCTATGTGCAGCCTGTGGACAACGAGTTTCACATTCCAATCGTGTAGTCTCGTCACAAAGTGACCAGCAGACGATTGGGGTTCACGCCCGCCAAAGTCCCCCCCCCCCCCTTTCCTCGCAGCCATGCTGGCGATGTAGGGGTATGGGCTGATGGATCTGGGTTTTTTATTGGCCATCTCTTTTCTGTTCAGAAGGCCAGTACTGACCAGGGATGATGGTTTCACTAGCTCCGTCCGGCTGCAGCACAACTCTGTGTGCCTTCACCCTCTGCTGTTTACCTGGATATTGACTGCACCTTGAGATGTGTACAAATGATAAGGATTATGCCTTAATATGAACAGGCGTAGAGAAAATACTAGTAATTGACGGCAATATGACTAGGTCTCATTGGCCTATAGCAGTCAATCCCCAGCATATATTAATATACATAAGTACATAAACTGTGCAGCTCTTGTATATATGCGGGCAAATCTGTAAAAATGTCCCAAATGACTATTCATTTTAGCAAGTGAGATACAAACCTGAAAACCATTTATTACTGCACTTAGTGTCCATTTTCTCTTAAATTTAATCTCCACCACCATTTATGCACTTATAATATTGCTTTATGAGTGAAAGGCCATGCACATTCGGTTCTTCTTCTTCTTCTTCTTCTTCTTCTTACTCTGTCAGACGTCAACCTGAATTTTTTTCGAAAAAGGGAGCAGTCATCCTCAGGCTGTCGACACTGCCATAGAGCTTGTCTAGTGTTGGCACTGGTAATGGCCACATCAGCTTTCTCTGGACCTCGTATGTCGGCAGTTTTGCAGCAAATGTTCAGCGGTCATTTTCCCGGTACCACGCGTGCATTCGTCGGTGCCACCTATCTTCAATTTGTTGAATAAGTGATACCTGAGTCTATTGTGGCCTGTGCGAAGTCTGAAGACCGCGACCTGCTCTCTTCTTTTCAACTGGTAATAGGTATCGTTTTTTGTGTAGCCAGTAAGTTCTGTTTCCCATTTGGTCATGTATCTAGCTCTAATAAGCCTTTTTGACTCTTCGTATGTCACACTAGGATATGGTTGTGGTAGCCTTGCACCTTCTTTTGCCAGTCTGTCTGCCTCCTCGTTGCCTTGGATGTTACAGTGGGATGGAACCCACTGTACCACTACTCTTTTTGGTGCGGACTGCTGGCATAGTTGACAGAGTACTGCTCTTAAATCATTAAGTTCAGTATTTTTCTGGCTTTTTAGTGCTGTAACTACGGCCAGGGCTTCTATAAGCAGGACTATATGGCTTTCATTCCTTTTACCTGTCGCCATTTCTTCTACTGCCGCCCTCAGTGCCTCTGCCTCCGCTCTGAAATTGCTTGTGTATTTTCCAGTTGCCACTGACAGTGTTATTTTTCTACCATTTAGTAGGCTCAGGAATGCCCCTGTCCCTCCGTTGTTGTGATTGTTACAGAGCCGTCGGTATATGCATGGGTCCAGTCCATATTTGGGTAGTTTTTCGTTATGTACCTCAGGGTTATGTCTCTTCTTTCTTTTTCAGTCTGGCTGTTCTTGTTTCCAAAACCTCGTATATTTTCTACCACCTCTGGCAATATATGCTGCCTCCAGGTAGGTTTGCGTACATTAGGGATAGGCTTTGGTATTGTTATGGCGTTCATAGGGTCTTCGTTTATCTTTGCTTTGGCTATTTCTGCAAAGTTTCTCCGCTTTAGTTTCCCATTTCCAAAATTATTTAATCTCTTATGCATTGGATGGTCTGTCGATCTTCTGAGTTTGTGTGCTTGCTGCTGGGCTTTGCAGTCTCTTCTGTCGGTCATGGATTGCAGATTTGTAATCTTTTCCAGTTCTACAATTGGCGTTGACTTCATGACTCTCATGGCCCTGTTTTGGAGTTTGCTAATTTTGTCAAAGTTCGCCTTTGCAGCTGTTGTCCATGCCGCAATGCCATACTCGAGAACTGGTCTCACTCTTCCATTCGGTTCATATTGTGTTCGCTAGTCATCTGTCTGGGTACCCAACGTTAGCACACTGCTTTGAAATTCAATTGATCATTATGCTGCAGACTAAACCATGCGAACACTATTGTAGCTGCTACACTGTCTATCATTACTCGCATGCCAGCTTGAATCATCTCCCCTCATTCGGCACGCATAGATGCCTCTGTTGCAACCTGAACAAGGCAATCAGGTCCGACTTCATCAGTAATTTGTGAGCTTCCTGGACACATGTTATCGACTCAGTTATATACCGCATCTTCGCTACAAAACATGTTACGCAGTAAGCAGGATGCATTTCCTTTATAACATCCTTTTGCTCACTCACCCTCCCTCCCCTCCGACCAAAAAAAGGAAATAAATAAATACAAATAAAATAAAAAAGCACACCAGTGCGTTGCTCTTGATTACATTCGCTGTGATCATGTACACCATTATGTTAAAATGCTGCACACGTGCATTCAGTACCTAGTGTCTGCTGCCTACATTAATCACAACCTTGGATTGTGCTGCCACCCACTAACACCCTTAGAAACTACCAACAACTTTTTTAAATATTCCATATCTGTTTGCGAACTACCTCCTGATTATATCTTGTACTTAGTTTAGCGAATGTTATTTCTAAGACCCCTATTCCGCTTCTAAGTGGATAAAGATTCCCATTCGTGCAGCCTTGCTTAAAGAATCGGGATTGACAAGGGAAGACAAGTCTGGTCACGATATGTTGCTATGCTTAAATCGGATGTGCAGGATTGGAAGGCATGGGTACCGAGGCCTCAATGTAATCTACGATGTAACATAACAGAACTTTCATTTCAAAAATAAAGACGAAAAATTCATTGAATCCGAGCTCCAATAATCAAACCCACAATACCATCCCCGCTCCAATAATCAAACCCACAATACCATCCCCGCTCCAATCACTCAAACCACAATACCATCCCCGCTCCAATCACTCAACCCACAATACCATCCCCGCTCCAATCACTCAACCCACAATACCATCCCCGCTCCAATCACTCAACCCACAATACCATCCCCGCTCCAATCACTCAACCCACAATACCATCCCCGCTCCAATCACTCAACCCACAATACCATCCCCGCTCCAATCACTCAACCCACAATACCATCCCCGCTCCAATCACTCAACCCACAATACCATCCCCGCTCCAATTACCAAAATCACAACTTCAAGCCCGAATTTTCTTCACTTCTCATAAACAAATCTACACAAACCCACCCATACCACTAATCTGTCTACCATACATAACCCCTTCACTTATTTCCCTTACATTCAAACGATTAACCAAACCATTGTCAACAAACAATTTCATTAACTAACCCTAACTCACCTTTAACCCCTTCATTAAACGACAACATGCACAGATTCTCCTAACCCTTACACCAGATTACACACCACAAAAAAAAAAGAACGCATCTTTCTAATGTTCCTGAGTGGCAGGCCGCACCTGTCCTTTCGTGGCGACTCCAAGACGCCAGGCTGCTGTTCTTCGCTCCTAGAATGAGCTCTCCACGGCAGTGGAACAAAGTTAACATGCGTCACTTCCTTCATACGGGCACACATCAGCTCTAGAAGTTAATGCACCTTCTAGTTCCAAAATACTTAAAAACTCCAAAAGCCGAAAGCAAGTTTATACATCTCATGTGATTGCCACAGGAAAACAAGCTCTCATCTCTTATTGCTCAATTAAAAAATATAGATTAGCTAGTTCCGTTTTCATATATTTACGGCAGGCGTTAGATATTTGTTGGAAATGCCTCGTGCCGGAAAATGGAATTTGATTGGTGCTTGCAAACATTCCAGAAGAAACGTCTGAATAAAAAAGAAGGAATGTATCACGATTGTTTATTGTAGTAAGCTTTCCTGTGGTCAAATTACATTGAGAAACCTTTCAACACGTTACAGAAGAGACGTGTTTGTGTACCTAAGTGTAGGTGTGAAAATGCATGTTGTCTTAATGAGAGGAATATTAGTAATATCAACAATGTTAATTGTGCCTTCGTGTAGGATGTTTTATGAAATGTACGAGTCACATGTTTATGTGTTCTTCTTTTTCTTTGCTCTGTCTTCTACTATTCCTTTTTCTTCTACCGTCTCTTCTTGCTCTTTTTCACACTCTTCTTCTTATTCTTCTTCTTGTTTCTCTTCTTATTTTCCTTCTTTTTTCATTCTATTCGTCTTTCTTCTCTTCCTATTCTTCTTCTTCTTCGCCTTGTCTTTCTTTTTCTTCCTCTTTTCTTAATTCGATTTGCCTTCTTACTTTTCTTCTTCTGCTTCGCCTTCGTGCCTTCTCTTCTTTTTCTTATTCTCTTCTTCTTTTTTCTTTTGTTTATCTTTCTCCTTCTTATCTGGTTCTTATTCTTACGTCTCTTCTTCTTCTCTTCATCTTCTTTAATTGTTTTTATGTAAAAACCTTTGCTTCGAAACCACCGCTGCATTTTGTTTAACACAGGCTTCCATTTAGGGGGAAAGTGGTTAGGTGTGCAGTTTTAGCGATGATCTTTCTTTTTAAAACAAGAAAGCTAATCATCGGATGGCTTCTCCCCATTTTGTAGGCAGTGATCTGTAATGGTTGGTGAATGTGCAATACCATGAATTGGGAAGTCTTCTACCCTAGAGGAGTTAGTTCATGTCCCTATGCTTAGTAGGCCGCAGGACAGAAAATATTTCAATATGTTACTACAATTAGGCAATGAAAGCACAAAGGATAAACCAGATAAGAAAAGTTGACAGCATTATTTACAGAATTGTTACATTTGTTACAGCATTGTTCACTGCTGAGTATGTGTTACAGAATTGTTCACTGCTGAGTATGTGATACAGAGGTCTCCAATACTTGAAATCTGTTATATAATTGTCCACTGCTGAGTATGTGATACAGAGGTCTCCAATACTTGAAATCTGTTATATAATTGTCCACTGCTGAGTATGTGTTGCAGAACTGTCCACTGCTGGTATTTGTTACATAAGTGTCCACTGCTGAGTATGTGTAACACAATTGTCCACTGCTGAGTATGTGTTACATAAGTGTCCACTGCTGAGTATGTGTTATACAATTGTCCACTGCTGAGTATGTGTTACATAATTGTCCACCGCTGAGTATGTGTTACAGAATTGTCCACTGCTGAGTATGTGTTACAGAATTGTCCACTGCTGAGTATGTGTTACGTAATTGTCCACTGCTGAGAATGTGCTGCAGATGTCACCAATACTGAGAATGTGTTTACAGAGGAGTCTGATATACAAGAGACATAAACAACACATTAGGTCATAATCAGTTCTGTTTCTGGACCAGCTCTATAAAGGTTCTGACCACTAGTTTATTTAGATATATTCCCATTGACTTCTTCAAATTTATGATCATGACCTTTGTTTAATCTTTCTCATTTCCCTTCTAACTTTCTAAACAGAATGAAACATTTTTATTTAAATGTTGCGCAATTAAACCAACATGATCGAGATGCTGAGCAGCGCATGAGCTGCAGTGGTCAGCGATCCATAGCTGACTGCTAGCGTCAGGGCCAGCGAACCAGAGTTGCCAAGACCCTTCTACACCTCCACGCGGTGATCCTGGATAACAGACTGCAGCAGGGCAGACTGGTTAAGGAGAATGGATCGAAGAGGGAATGCTAACCCGGTACTCAAAAAATGATTGCTGAAGTCGGATGTGTTGGACCAAAAGGTGCAAATATCTCAGCCAAGCTGTAAACTACGACACAACGCATTCCGTTCTCTGGACTACATTCTGCTACTTACCCTTTCAGAGTTTGGTCGCTGGAGATTGAGAACGAACGAAGAAGAAGAAGAAGAAACCAACATAAGCGTAGTTATTCTCTTTTCTTTCTTTAGTTCTATTTTATTGTGTTGGGTCTTTTTTTGTTATTTAAGGCTTTACTGATTGTTCATTTTTCGTCCAATTTCACGGTGTATATTTCTGTTGAATCGGGATTGATTAATTCTTTATTCTTTGTTCTATTTCATCAGGCTACGTATATTTTATTCTATTTGGTGTTACTAATTCTCCAACTTTTGTTCTACTTTATATTTTGCTATCTACGAGGGATGTTCAAATGAAACCGGATCAAACTGCAACAAGTGAACATACGTAAGATGCGCATGATGACGTCACTTCTGATGTAAACAGCACCTATCAACCGTCATTTTTGCAAAATTTAATTATCCTCCGACTCATAGTTTCCTCAGCAGACCGTTGAAAACATGGCAGCTGTGATACGGAATCCGTCCAGAGTTGATCAGCGAGCGGTGATTCGATTTCTAACAGCTGAAGGATGTCGACCAGTTGACCTTCAACGCAGATTGTCGGCAGTGTATAGTGACAAACGTGTGTCTAGAATTTGTATTTTATTTTTTACGTTCGCCTTATTATCTATTCCCCAAGGCAGTGTGCGTTGAACTGTAGTTTTTATTTTGCCCCTGTCGGCCCAGTGCATCCGACTTCAGCATGCATTTTATGTGAAGGTCTGCTTCCTCCTGAATTTTCTAAGGGTTTGCTTCCCAGGGGAAACGGCCGGTGATGTGATGGGGATCGAACCCAAACCCCTTCGGTTGTCAGCCGTGTCACTTAGACACAAGCCCACGCCGTCCCCTTGTCTAAGATAACAGTGAAGAACGGGACAACGATGTTTAAAGAAGGACTTGAGTTAACGCAACAATATGCGCCGGACCTGGTCTTGGAAGATCTTTCGTTAACTCACGTCCTTTTTTAAACATCGTTGTCCAGTTCTTCACTGTTGTCTTCGATACACTTTTGTCATGATACACTGCCTGCATTCTGCAGTAAATGTCAACTGGTCGACACCGTTCAGCTGTTAGAAACTGAATCACCGATCGCTGATGAACTCTCGACGGATTCCGTATCACACCCGCCATGTTTTCAACAGTCTGCTGAGGAAACTATGATTCGGATAATAATGAAATTTTGCAAACTTGACGGTTGGTATGTCCTGTTTACACCAGAAGTGACGTCATCATGCGCATAGTACGTATGCTCACTTGCTGCAGGTTTGGTCCGGTTTCATTTGAACACACCTCGTAGGGAAAGTGATATTTATGCGTCTGATGGATAAATGCATCTGAAACGATTGTGTGTACATTTAATAGAGACATACTTTTTCATGTGGAAGGTTACTTTCTTCAGAATTACACATGTGATAAACAGTTTCAGAACCCCCCCCCCCCCCCACCCCATACCCTCCTCCCTCTCCCACACACATTAATAATGCAAGTTCAACAACAGGAAATACCCAATACAGACTAAAACCAGTTAACAACTGCCATTTTTCAATGAAAACCAAACCCCTATAAACGATAGCATCTTTTTCTTAAACAACCATTTTCAGCTATAACCATACCTCATATGACCAACAGTGCCCTTTACTTAACCGGCCATTTTCAGCTATAACCATACCTCATATGACCGACAGTGTCCTTTACTTAACCGGCCATTTTCAGCTATAACCCTACCTCATATAACCGACAGCGTTCTTTAATTAACCGACCATTTTCATCTATAACTATACCCCATGTAACTGACAGTAGCGTCCCTTACTTAACCGACCTATTGCGTCATGTTTCGAATACCTGCTGCTCGCTTCGTCTATCAATAGACGCCCTCTTATTTCGTTCATTCTGTTTACAGAAATTGATCATGGCACTTCTCATGTATTTGTCTGTCATTGTGTCGAGAAGACGTAACAAAATAACCTTAATTTCAAATATTTTGATAACAAAAAATAAAAGGGTTGCAATTCTACACCCAGTGGTGTAGAGTGCGTTGTTTAGCTTCCGCACATAGTCTATAAATATCGAAACTGGCGTTTGAGATGATGTGGCATTGACTACTAAATCAGAGACACATCTAAGGACCCACTTGCACATCTAGAAATGGGATCAAGATGCTGTGCAGTACACGAACCATAGCGGTCAGCGATCCAAAGCTGACTTCTAGCGTCAGAGCTGTCAAGACTCTTCTACACATCCCACAGTGATTTTAGATAACATGCCTCAACAGGGAAGACTGGCTAAGGAGAAGGGATTGCCTAGGCAAGGCTAACCCGGTAACCAAAAAGGCCTGCTTAAGTCGGATGTGTCGGACCGGAAAGTGCAAATATCGCAGTCAAGCTATAAATTATGACACCACGCATTCCGTTTTCCCTAGTACATCTTGGAACTTGTAAAGTCATTTCCAGGGCTTGGTAGCGGTTTGAGAACGAATGAAGAAGAGAAAGACATCTGGAAATAAGAGCTTGGCAGAGAGAGAGAGAGAGAGAGAGAGACAGAGAGAGAGAGAGAGAA